>LR752827.1:0-50985 GCA_902729485.2 Mus minutoides | reverse complement strand
GTTGACACCACCTATAGTGGACTGGACACTCTTATATTCATTATTAATTAAAAACAGAAACACTCCGCAGACTTGCACACTGGCCAATCTTATGGAGGACTTTCCTCAATTAAGGTTTCTTTGTTCCAGATATGTCTAGGATTGTGAAAAAACAATAAACAAAAACAAAACGACAGCAACAACAACAAAACAAAAAAAAAACAAACAAAAAAAACCCAAGTAGGACATAGTAGGACATAGACCTATATCCGAAGAATTCTACAAAGAGACATGTATTTCCATGTTGATTGTTGTATTATTTCAGGAGCAAGGGACAAGAACAGGTGAGTGTGTAATGTTTAATGAAATATAGCATGCATATACAACAGCTTTAATGAAAAATGAAATTATATTTGAGGAAAGGCAAATGAATCTTAGACTATTGAATCAAGTGTTATGACCCAGAGTCTGAAAAACAAATATACTATGTTGTCTCTCATATGCAAGTCATAATTTGTAGTGTTTGCATTCATGAAAATGAGGTGGTGTGAAATGGTATAAGTGAGGAAACCAGAGAAAAGAAGATGAGAAGAGCTGGAGAAAGGGCAGCATAAAAGAGCCCTTGTGACATAGAAGTTAAAACATGCCTCCTGGAGTGGCAGAGCACAAAAGCTTATAGAAGATAAGGCAAAAGAAAGGGAGAAGAGAAAGAACCATTGTTTTTAATTCAAAATAGATTATTCTCTCATACAATATATCCTACCCTCAGGAGCTTCTCCCTCCACTCCTTTCTCCCTACAACTTCCTCTCTCAGCTCCAGATTCACTTCCCTCAGCTACCTCTTCAATAAAGAATAGGCTAGGAATAAATAAGTTTTGAAAAACAGTCATAATGAAATGTAAGGTAATGAAAAATTAAAACTATGATAGTTTTATTCTTATTTCTTCTCAGTTTCACAACCAGAAAAACTTTCTCATTGAAGCCATCCCTTTGAGTAGAAACCATCAAAGAAAATAAGTCAATGGGGTGGCAGGAGCTGAACGTCAACAGCACCAATTAGCAAAGTCAAATGGGATAATCACAGTGACTCCCTCCTCTATATCCCTTCAGAGCTGCAGTGACACTTGGACATCAGAACTCTGGCCTATTTCTTTAAGGGAGGTGAGCTTAATTCCTGTCCCACTGTTGTAATCAACTGGAATAAATTTTCCTCCCTGCTTAGTTTATATGCTGGATTTTCTTTTGACCATTATCATATCATATTTTATTTTCTGTGATGGTCAATAATCCCAGGGACAAATATTTTGCCTTTTTTTCAAACACTTTATAAAGAAGTGGCCCCAGGGACATTTTCTAAGTAAAATTTGGAAACAATATTTACTACATGGAGAGAAACAATAATATTAAGTGTTATGTGTATATTAAAATGATTTTATAAATTTAATAGAATAGAAGAATGCCATTAAACCATTTAATATGGATCTAATTTTAATTAGAAACTAGTATTATCAGTATGTATTTACATTCATATGTATGTATTATACATTAACCCTTAAACATAGGGAGATAATAACTAGTAAATCGCCAATTTGTTACCTGAAATTTATTTTTTAAATTTTTAATTCAAATTATTTAAACAAAATTTAACATTTTTTAAAATATTTAAAATTGAAACTCTTAAATGTCTCAGTGGGCAAAGGCCAACCTGCCTTGAAAGATTGCTAACTAAAATTTGATCTCCAGAAGTAGTATGTAAATGGTAAAAGTCCTCTGACTTCCACACACACACACACACACACACACACACACACATTGATTTGAAAAGTTAAAATTATTCAAAAATAATTTTTTTTTACTACTTTTATTAGATATTTTCTTCATTTACATTTCAAGTGTTATCCAGCTAGTTCCCTATATCCTCCCCCCTCCCGGCCCTGCTCCCCTACCCACCCACTCCCACCCCTTGGCCCCTGCGTTCCCCTGTATTGGGGCATGTAAAGTCTGCATAAAATTTTAAATCCTTATAGGTTTTTGGGGGGTATAATAGGTTCTATTTGGGGAAGAGGACTGCAGGTATCAATATTTATGATGGTGGCTTTCTTTCCCTCAAATTTCCTAAAAAGACTTCAGTTCTCTCAGTAGAAAAAAAAAACACATACGTATATTAAGACTGTTTAGCAATTTTAAATTAAAAAGATTATTATTATTATTATTATTATTATTATTATTATTATTATATGCATTTTTTCCACATGTGAGCATGTATGTCATGGCTGGATGCCATTGTAGGCCATGAAAGGCCATTACATCCCTCGAGACTGGAGTTAAATATAGATGTGTGCCTCCAGGCAGATGTTAACTATTAAAATCAGGTCCTCTGGAATAGCAAGCAGCCAATGTTATAAAACACTAAACCATCTCTTTGCCCAACTGCACTCGGTTTAATAAAGTCAATATGGAAGCTTGTTAGTATTTTTTTTTTTTTGCAAATTTCTACTAAACAGTAAGGATGTAAAGTACAGTTCCTAAACTATACAGTGAATGTACTCTATAATCTGAGAAATCAGTCTTAGCTAATGATACAAGAAGTTTCTTAAGTATTTATGCATTTCTCTGAATTAAAAATCTCATCTTATAATGATTAAACTGAAAAAGTGAAGCATTTTTCATGGAATAGTAATTTATCTCTTGAATGGTTTTTAAATATATGATATATATGTATATATGTTTATGATATATATGAAATATACTTATATTTGTTAAAGGCATATTTAACTAGACTATAGAAATTCATGTTTGAATGCTCAAAGGCTGGTTCTATGATTGTTACACCTAGGTGCATGTCCATACTGAAAATTTGAATCTTTGGTCAAGTTTCTTTTTTGCTTGCTGGTTGAGAGATTCCATTTAAGTATCTTAAGAATATGCTAAAGCCATAAACTCTGCGGGTGATTATCACAAGGCCACACAGCTTCCAAAATAGAGTGCTTCCAGCTTTGCAGCACAGCATTCCATGTGGGAAAGCAAAGCAACAATTCACTAAGAATAAAAAAGCCAGGTGCTTTATCGTATTATTTTGTTGCCTGCACTTTTCCTATTTTGTTGAAAAGGAGTTAAAGAGGGTGAAAAAAACACAAGAGTACATACATTAGGAAAAAAAGAAAGGAAAGAAAAACCAACTCTTTCTAAATTAGCAATATACAAGTAGTAAAATTTCTTAAAATACATGGAAGATTATTTGCATAATAAAATGTTTTTCTCAGAATTTATCATTTTCAAGGGGAGTTTTAAAAAGAAACCATATAGCTTCAATTTAAATACATTTGATTCGTAAAGTAGATTTACACAAGCCTTTCAATGAATTTCATGTATTTGCTAAGTTTTCAAATCCTTCTTTCCTTTGCTTGTTTGGAGAACTGAAGGTTAAACTCAGAACTTTCAGGACTTTCTGAATGTTAAGCATAGATTACCATTGAGAAACATACTAGACACAACACTTTTTTTTTTTTTTTTGGACAGGGTTTCTCTGTGTAGCCTTGGCTGTCCTGAAACTCACTCTGTAGACCAGGCTGCCCTGGAACTCAGAAATTCTCCTGACTCTTCCTCCCAAGTGCTGGGATTAAAGGCGTGCGCCACCACAGCCTGGCTAGACCCAACACTTTTAAACAATTAGTAACTTTAATCCTAGCAGCAGATTTCATAAAAATTCATTAACTTCTTACAAACAATTGTAATACTTTATTCTTGGTGACTGAGAAACAACTTTTATGGCAGATAATTACTATAAATCTTACCTCTAACTTAAAATATATACTAAATGACACATTTTTCTGCATAGATCTTGTGTGATCTACACTTAGATTTTGCAGTGAAAGGTTATAATTTGGATGTGCAACAGAACTGGCTTGTGAAGTAGCAAAAATTCATTCAGCACTCTCTAGTAGCAGGGCTGACATCTGTTGAAATCAATGATGTGGATGGTCTTTTCTAACCCTGGAGCTCTGAGCAATAGATATTAAATGCTAGTGAATAGTCAGTATTGTCTAGTATCAAGAGTCTAAAATGCTCTCCCCTGTTAAATCAAAATTGCCACACCACCTCCAGTAGGATCTGTGTGACAAGTTCCATAGACTGAGGTGATGACCTCAAAAGAGGGAGGCCTTATGGAACTGATTGTGAAACTTTTTGCCAGAGAAAAAATATTGAGCCATAATTCTCATGGAAATCTATCTGTTTTGTTTTCTCTTATTTCTTTTTCTTATTTACATGTTCCTGATAGACTAGGCCAAGATCTTAAGTGAGAATAATGGGTGAGAAACCATCCCTAGAGATGGGGCCACTAACATGACCTTATCCCCAGGGAAAACAATGCTTTACTTTCAAAATCATTTACAAAACTATTATGATAAAAACTTTCCCAACAAAATTTCATATGGCTACACATGTGTCATTGGAGGTGGATTTTGGTATATGGTAAAGAAAGCCTTAATTAGAAAGAATTAAAATAATTTAAATTTAAACTTTGAAGATTATAAAAATTCAGGCACTAGATATTAAATAATAATTGACCATGGGGCTAGAAAGTTAGTTTAGCAGTTAAGAGCACTGATCATTAAAGATTTATTAGCATGCTCTTGGAAATATGCAACTAGCCTTGGAAGATAGCCCCAACTGAATACATTCTTTTAGAATTATTATATTTTGATGATTTATAATGATGTTACCTGTTCTGTTTGTGATACACTGAATACATAGTTTCAGAGTTGTAATGCTTGGATGATTTTTGTGCTTTACTGTGCCAAATGATTTTTGTTGGTATCTGTGATTGTTTCATTTGATATAGTTTCTAAGAGATGTAATGTTTGTTTTTTTAATGTATAAAATGCCCTGCTTAAGAGCTGCAGAATACACTCAGATTCAAACTGTCTCTGTGTTTGTTTCTGTTTGTCACTGCTGAATCCTTACCCACCTAAGGACCCTTATTCCAGGGACTCCCATACCCAACTGGGGTGGTCCATGGTATACAATAACATAGCAAATAATTTATTTGTCCTTATTCCTTGCCTAACTAAATATAGGTGGATGCTACTGAATATTTTTGGCTCATCTTGATAACTTGGCTTTGGTTGATAAGCCCTTTGAGGTTTTAAACAGAAGGCAGTGACAAAAACTTCAGTAATGATATAACTATGTCTTTCTGAACAAACCAAGTAACTAGATAAACAGATGAAATTCTTTTTTTAATCTTTTTTATTAGATATTTTTTAATTTACATTTCAAATGCTAGCCTGAAAGTTCCCTATACCCTCCCCCCACCATGCTCCTCTACCCACCCATTCCCAGTTCTTGGCCCTGGTGTTCCCCTGTACTGGGGCATATAAAGTTTGCAATACCAAGGGGCCTCTCTTCCCAATCATGGCCGAATAGGCCATCTTCTGCTACATGTGCAGCTAGAGACACGAGCTCTGGGGGTTAGTGCATATTGTTGTTCCTCTTTTAGGATTGGAAACTTCTTCAGCTCCTTGGTACTTCCTCTAGCTCCATAATTGGGGGCCCTGTGTTCCATCCTATAGATGACTGTGAGCATTCACTTCTGTATTTACCAGGCACCAGCATAGCCTCACTCAAGATAGCTATATCAGGGTCCTTTTAGCAAAATCTTGCTGGCATATGTAATAGTGTCTGGCTTTGGTGACTGATTATGGAATGGATCCCCGGGTAGGGTTGTCTCTGGATGGTCCATCCGTTCGTCGTAGCTCCAAACTTTGTCTCTGTAACTCCTTCCATTGGTGTTTTGTTCCCTATTCTAAGGAGGAATGAAGTATACACATTTTAGTCTTTGTTCTTGATTTTCTTGTGTTTTGCAAATTTTATCTTGGGTATTCTAAGTTTCTGGGCTAATACCTACTTATCAGTGAGTGCATATCAATTGACTTTTTTTGTGATTGGGTTACTTCACTAAGGATGATATCCTCCAGATATATCCATTTGCCCAAGAATTTCATAAATTCATTGTTTTTAATAGCTGAGTAGTACTCCATTGTGTAAATGTACCACATTTTCTGTATCCATTCCTCTGTTGAGGGACATCTGGGTTCTTTCCAGCTTCCAGAAGCTGGATGGAATTCTGTTTAACTGGGTAGCACAGTGCATTCCTCCATGCCTTAGTATACTCCTGAAGTACACACCTAGAAGAGCTATAATTAAAGTTTCATTTGATGGTTTTGTTACTAAACAAGATAAAATTAACTTCACTACTGGAACATTTCTTTCCAAGTTTAATAGAGTATGATACCTGCAACAAGAAATGATTAAAAGACTCTTCATCTAGCACTGAGGCTTCTCATTATTGATGTCAGAGTTTTAAGATATTTATTGGAAAATAAACTTAGAAAGTTATCTATTAATAAACATTAAATTACTATATAAGAAACATGCCTACCATTTCCTTGATGAACAGAGACTCAGAATGAGATCCAGACATATTTGAAAGGCCTCTGTGGTTTTCTGTTCTGCTCTTTGCTAGTGGTAAATGGGCATCGATCAAAAAGCCAACATTGTTTTGTTTAAATGATCAAAAATAAATACCTAATAATAGTTAAAGGTAGAGAGGGCGTACTCAGTAATTAGGAGAAAAGTAATGAATATACAAAATAATTAGACAGAAAATGGAAAGAACTTGGATTATTAGCAAAATCATATTTTTATGACTGGTGGTCAGGAAAACATGTAGGAGGAATTTGATTTGGGATAAAGTTTAAATGTTGTCTTAGAGCTTATTGGAAGAATAGTGGGGGAAGAGCTTAACAATGTACAGCCTTCTACAAAAAGCTGAATTACTTGCTGGATCTATTTCCATACAGGAAGAGAAGGCTTACACCAAGACCATGTGTACTCACCTAGTCTAAAATATAGATGTACTTTCAAAGTTCTACAGGAAAGGTCTTTAAAGTAGCCAAGTGATTCTATAGAAGTCTATTGACTGCATTTTTTTTTCTATTGTTGCAAATAACCAGAATGCAGAATTAAAGACAAAGAAGCTTTATTGTTTTGGCATTATTAATGAATGAAACTGTTGCAACTAGACACATGTCTTTCTATCATCTGAAGTTTCTGAGGAAAAATGGCATGGCTAAACTTGACTTCACTCTTAGAATCATGCAGGGCAGAAACTTAAGGGGAAAGGAAAACAAATCCAGTTATTTTCAATGATGGTAAACATCCAGTGGCTCCACATTCTACTGATGAGAAGGAGAGTTCTACACTTTTAGCTCCCTATATATTCAAAAAGGAAGCTTTAAGAGCAGGTCCTAATTGCTAGAAAGATGAGCATTCTTGGCTAATTATTGGCTGCTAATGGCTAAGAAGTAAAATAACTTCATTGGGTGCTGATTATGGAAGGATCTTTGTGTAGACCATGAATCCCATAATAATTATCGATATGAGGTAAAGTTACGCATGAGGTTTGGAGAGATATTGCAATCTATACAATATTTGCCACCTATGATCATCAGTGTTATAGCTCCATTGACTGCATTCAACAGGTAGGTATGGTCTTTTAATCCAAACTTTGAGAGGTAGAGACAGATGATTTCTAGAGTTCATTTACTAGCCAGCCTAGTATACTAAACATGCACTGTGAAGGGACTGTATCAAAACACAAAGAGGATAGAATCTGATAGACAAATGCTTCAGTTGTCTTTCTCAATCATTTGCATCAACACACACACACACGCACATACAAATGTATAAATATATGGAGTCTTCATACAGTGAATAGCTTGGCAGAGAAAGCTATGATGTCTATTTCCTGTTCACCATCAGCATCTATACATGGGCCCCAAAGGATAGTTTTGCACTCTGAGTCTCATTCTGAAGAAGATACTACCATTTACTACATAGATATGAGGCTCTTGGGTCATTGAAGTAGTCATGCCGATACTAACAGCACATATTCTCTCAGGACATCGCTTACTGGGGCATCTTCCACTCCCCACAGAGCACTGATTGCTCTTGCACTGGACACTGGCAGGATTTTCCCTGTTCAATTACATTAAAATATTCATGCAACAGGAGTCCTGTGATTGGACGGGGAATAGGGAGGCAGGGTTGGAGAAAAAGAGAGCAACTTGAAAGAGAAGGAAAGCAATATGGATGACAGACAGGATGATTCAGAACAAGCTTGGCTTTGAATAGCCACAGATAGATATGTTATTATAGGGATGAAAGAATTGGGGTAACTTGTCTAATGTAGGTGGACAGCTTGTACCATTATCAATTGGCTCAGAAATTATTGTTTGGTCAACCTGTGAATTGAGAATTTACTGATACATAAATCTGATTGGTTAATTATAAGCTTCTAGAGTTTTTGGTTTACTGGGTTACTGGAAGTTGGTACCTGGGACCACATGGGGATTATGGCCGAAAAGTACAGGGGGCATTGAGGCAGCAAAACAGGGTGGGGTAGACCTCAATAGGTTGTTGTTGAGGCTAGTCTAGAGGCAATACTATGGGAACTTGCAGCTCTTTTTAATATGTCACACAACAGGTGGCAAACTAATGTGTTGGGCAAAAATTCACGAGAAATTTTTTTTTTTTTTTTTTTTTTGGTTTTTCGAGACAGGGTTTCTCTGTGTAGCCCTGGCTGTCCTGGCACTCACTTTGTAGACCAGGCTGGCCTCGAACTCAGAAATCCGCCTGCCTCTGCCTCCCAAGTGCTGGGATTAAAGGCGTGCGCCACCACGCCCGGCAATTCACAAGAAATTTAAGATTATTAGCCTGAGAGTTATTTTTATTTTTTATTTGAGTAGCTTGGTAGCCTAGAGGAGTCACCTGGACTTGAGCACTGGAGTTGAAACAAAGAAAATGCTACCAGGCTCTGAGGTCCCCTGCTGTGGGGAGTTGCAGACTGCTCTGAGTCAGAAGGAGAATGGAAGTTTCCTACTTTTTAGGGAAGAGATGGATTGAACTGTGAATTTATAAATTGGGATAATTTGCTTTTAGGAAAGATTATATACAGATTTTGTCTGAATCACATGGGGATTTTCACCCACAGTTCAAAACTACAATAGGGAAAATTAGTCACTGTCTCCAAATAGAGAGTGAAATGGTAATTACCTGCTATGATTGGCTATCAATTATAAATGTCTGTAGCTCCAGGCAGAGAACCAAACAGATATATAGTATAAAAACATGGTTGCTCTAGACAGAGAGTCAAAAAGTAAGATGGTCTGAAGATTGCTTTATATACCTCACAGGATACTTAAATTCTGACTAATTTGGGCTCCATGGAAATCTTGGGTCTTTATCCTGCTTAGAAAAATAGATAAAGCCTAAGAATAGACATATACAGTATTTTAGTTTACTCTTTTTTTTTTTTTTTTTTTTTTTTTTTTTTTTTTTTTTTTTTTTTTTTTTTTTTTTTTTTTTTTTTTTAGATTGTTATAACTTTCAAAATTGGTGTGATTTTGAGTTTTGTGGTTTTAGCATTCCTCGGGAAGAGAGGGCAGGATACAAGATTTCCTGGTTGCCAACTGAAAGATATGCTATTTTGGAGAGAAATGTTTTGTCTTTGCATGTTTAGAAAAGGTTATTAGGGTCTTTGCACCTTCCAGAGTTATATGCATCAGATGTGGGAAAGGGATACCCCCAGAGGATTAGATTCCAAAGAATTCCAGAGAATCAAACAAAAAATATATCTTGATGATATTAAAATTTTGTTTTGAGATTTGTATATTACATTACATTCAGCCTTGGTAAGTCTCATTGTCAGACATGTTGAACTGTCCTGCCAGAACTCCTGTTGTCTTAGACTTTCAGCTGGATCCAGTCAAGACACAAACATCAGAGAATAAAGCAATCATTGGTGTGGCCTTCTTAAGGCCAACCAACTGCCTTATTTTTCCCTCCCCTCCCCTTCAAAAATATCTCAACATCTATATTCACCTTGAAGAAGTTATACAGAGTCATCACCAGAGTTCCCTGGGATTTGTGGCTGGAGGGGGCTATAATAGGTTGTCTTTCTAGGGACTATAGAAATAGTTATAATTGAAACAGGGAGGAAATAGCTAGAATCGGTTGCGTAGCCATAATCTCATTTGGTAGAAATCTTTCTAATTGTTAGTAAGTTGAAGTCATAATTTTTTTATTTTGGCACAGAATTTATTTTGATGCAAAAATCAAGGTTTTCATTGGTATAAATTTCTTCTATTGATTCAAAAAATTTAAAAGTACAGGGTTTAGGCATATTCCTGCTATAACTATTATAATAAACTGATGTGAAGTAATTAAGCCTGTGAGTTAAGGGCCAAATAGCAAATTCATGGCTCTAAGTTTATTGTTAGTGTGTTATCTAGATAGTTAATGAGAAATAGCTCAGAGTAGTTAGCAGTGAACAGTCTGGATGACTTTACATAAATAGTTTTCAAAAATATTAGAAATCCACAGAATGTGATATTTAATGTTATTTATTTACTTGTTATTGAGACAAATCTGCTCCTAACAGCTTCCCATTCATGGATTCACAGAAGCATCTGAGCATCTCACCTCACAAAGGTGAGGCTGTACATTTGTGGCTAGGTTGTCACTGGGCAGAAAATTGCCAATCTCTCCTGCAGACCTGTACTGTTCTTGAAAGGACACAATGCACAGGTTAGGACGGCTTAGTTGTCTGAGACAGAATGGGTGATAATAACTCCTGTTTTTCAAATATCTGTCAGATAATCCTGGGCCAGAAGGCTAAAAATGGATACCCCATCTTCCTGATGTACTGGGGTAGTATAGGTAAGCAACTATCTCTACAATTTGTCTCAGCTCTGGAAGTCATGCTTTGTGTTTTTCATATTTTTCAGGTAAAATTAGTCACTGGTGGATTTTTGATGAGGTTGAAAGACTACTTATAGTCATATAGCCAACCCAGGCTATTTACATTGAGAGAATTGACTTGAGAGAATGGTCTTCAGATGGCATACAATCTAGACATAACTCAGGTGTAGAATTATAAATCTTTTAGTTAGGACACATGACATTGTCCTGTCTTAATGACGAAAATGATGGACTGGGTGTTAGGTCTATCTCATACCTTATAAATTGCAAAATGGTAATAGTTGTGCTCAATTTATATTTTGAGAGAAAGGCTTTTTTAAAATTTAATTAAACAAAAGGGGTGATATATGACAGGATTTTTCCTATCCAGTTACATTAAAATATTAGTGCAGCAGGAGTCCTGTAATTGGACAGAAAAAGGGAGGTAGAGCTACTAAGAGTTGGAGAGAAAGAGAAAGTTACTGGAGAGAGAGGGAAATCAATATGGATGATAGACAGGATGATTCAGAACAAACATGGCTTTGAACAGCCACAGATAGATATGTTATTATAGGGATAAAAAAATTGGGTAACTTGTCTAATCTAGGTGGGCAGCTTGTATCATTTTCAATTGGCACAGAAATTGTTGTGTAGTCATCTTATGAATTGAAAATTTATTGATACATAAATTTGAGTGGTTAATTATAAGCTTCTAGAGTTTTGGTTTGCTGGGTTACTGGAATGTGGGACCGCCGACTACAGGGGTTTATGACTGAAAAGGAACTAGAGGCTTCCAAGACAAACGAATCAGAGCTGGTATTACCATGAATGGTTGCTGAGAGGGCTAGCTAGAGACAGCCAGCAGGACTGCACTGGGGCAGAGAATTGCTGTTGATAGCATAGGAACTTGCAAGCTAATTTTTATTATTTCTCACAACAGGACCCTAGTTCAATTCCTAGCATCCTCATGAGGGTGTGCTTACAGAAACTTTTATCTGCATTTGGAGGGAAGATGATGGCCTCTTCTTGCCTCTGCAGTCACCAGTTATGCATGTGATATACTAACATATATATGAGCAAAGTACCCAAGAACATGAACTATTTTTAACTAACAAAATACATTGTGCCAGCTACATAGAAGCCTTCACACTAACTCAGAGAAATGAGCACCCATCATAGCTGGGGTAATGTAGACATTGTATCTCTACCACCAACAAATAGCTGGTAACAATACAGCTATGAGTGGCTTTACATTTCCTTGTCTGTTTCTCAGCGCTTTGTCATATACTATGCCCCAGCAACTAAATTAAACTTCCCAGAAGATAAGCTAGGTATATCGGTGAATAGCTACATTTCAAGCACTTGGAACTTATAGTCAATAGATTAGTAATGTATTAGTAAGGCTATCTTTAGGCAAGAAGGAGTTTGAAGCATGGTTGGAACACACAAACTTTCTCAAACAAATAAACAAAGAGAAAACTAAAGCTGAAAAATAAATAAATGAAAATGGTAGGCTACAATGAACAAGTTAGTGGAAGAAATGAACATTTTATATTTAGGAATATGTATGTTTTAAAGCATGCAATAACAACTAGCAAAAAACAAAAACAAAAAACCAACCAACCAACCAACCAACCAAACAAACAAACAAAGAAACAAAACAAACAAACAAACAAAGAAACAAACAACACCAGCAAACCAACCAACCAACCAAACCTAATACCATGAATTTGAAAGAAAGTAAGAGATGCATCTAGGAGGATCTATATGAAGGGAAGGGAAGTGTTAAATGCTACAATTAAATTATAATATCCAACTTTTTTGATAAAAGAAAGAGAAAAGAATACATAATTCAGTACTATGTAAAAGAAACTAAGTGCAATAAAAGAGGCCTTTTTTTGGAACTGAAGAGTTAGTCTGTGGCCAGAAACCCTACCATGTCCAGCATGGCTCGAGGGACAGACAGCTAGGGTAGCAAAGGAATGAATAAAAGGCAGATAACTGAATACTCTTTGGAGGCCTGGGTCCTTTTAATCAACATATTTTTATTAGATATTTTCTTAATTTACATTTCAACTGCTATCCCGAAAATCCCCTCTCCCCTCCCCCCTCCCTGCTCCCCTGCCCACCAACTCCCACTTCTTGGCTCTGGCGTTCCCCTGTATTGGGGCATAATAAGATTGCAGTACCAAGGGGCCTCTCCTCCCAATGATGGCCAACTAGGCCATCTTATGCTACATATGGAGCTAGAGATACGAGTTCTGGGGGTTATGATTAGTTCATATTGTTGACCTCTTCTAGGGTTGCAGACCCCTTCAGCTCCTGGGGTTCTATCTCTAACTTCTCCAATGTGGGCCCCGTGCTCCCTCTTATGGATGACTATGAGCATCCACTTCTGTGGGAGTCAGCTATATCAGGGTCCCTTCAGTAAACACTTGCTGTCCTATGCGATAGTGTCTGTGTTTACTGACTGATTATGGAATTGATCCCTGGTGGGTTAGTCTCTATATGGTCCATCCTTTCATCTTAGCTCTAAACTTTGTCTCTGTAACTCCTTTCATGGGTATTTTGTTTCCTATTCAAATGAGGAATGAAGTATTTGCATACAGATAAATAAGGGGGCAGGTATTTGTGTGTGTGTGTTTGTGTGTGTGTGTTGTCAACTGGTAGAATAGTTCTATTTTCAGGAATATTAACTGATAAGGACTACTTGCAAATTGTCCTCTCAAAAGGGAAGCCAGAGTTAAATAAGTACAACTTAGATAAATAGAATTGATGTGTTTTTAACAAACATATAAAAATGTTCTCCTGGACAAACACAATGTGTAACCTCCTCCTGTTTGAATCTAAAGAGATTCATGCGGTTAAAGATAAAGAAAGAATAAACATAGGAGTGTTACTTTATTTAAATCTAAGTTGTGTGATTTGTCAAGTATCAGAGTACTGTAATTGTAAAAATAAAAATTACAGATTCCAGGTATTTTCTTAATACTTGTAACTTGTCCTATCTCCTTATAATTTTACTGTAAAATTATTTACTCAATTATTAAATAAGAAATAATAAAGTCATTTTGAAAATTTCTGGATATTGGAAATTACTATTCACAATTTAGAGTGTTCATTCACTTTACTTAGCTTGGACAATATTCCATGTATCCACCAAGATTCAGGCAAATTCTGTCATTTTCTGAATTATATTCATAGATTCCTTCAGATGGAGTTCATTGATTGTTTACAGACTTGAGGGCTATAGAAAGATCCTGAATCATTTTCCCTAAATCTTCTTGTTTAAAAAAAAATGGATTTTATTCCATTCTTTGAGACAACTTTTGTCCTATATATTTTTAGTTGTGAGCCTAGCCTTTAACAGCTGAGCCATCTCTCTAGCCCTGTCCTATATATTTTTAATCTCTTTATATTGATGAAGTAAACTCTTTTACTTCTGACAGACAAAAAAGTTATGCCCTTGGGTACATTTGCAGCCCCATAGGAGGAAGAACAGTATGAACCAACCAGTACTCCCAAAGCTCCCCAGGGACTAAATTAACAACCAAAGAGTACACATGGAGGGACCCATCGCTCCAGGCACATATGTAGGAAAGGATGGTCTTGTTGGTCAACAAAGGGAGGAGAGGCCCTTGGTCTTGTGAATGCTCAATAGCGTGTAGAGGAATGCCAGGTCCAGATAGCAGGAGTTAATGGGTTGGTGAGCAGGGGGAGGGGATAGGAGGTTTTCAGAGGGGAAACCAGGGACAAGGATAACATTTGAAATGTAAATAAAAATCTTTTCCCAATCTGTTGGTTGCCTTTTTGTCCTATTGACAGTGTCCTTTGCCTTACAGAAGCGTTGCAATTTTATGAGGTCCTATTTGTCTATTGTTGATCTTAGAGCATAAGCCATTGGTGTTCTGTTCAGGAATTTTTCTCCTGTGCTCATGAACTGAGGGTGGGGATGTGGGAGTGGTTAGATAGGTGGAGGAACACCCTCATAGAAGCATGAGGAAGGAGAATGGACTAGGGGGTTTCCTGTAAGGGATAATGCAAAAGGGGTTAACATTTGAAATGTAAATAAAGAAAATAGCCAATAGAAAAATAAAAATGTAAATAAAGAAAATATCTAATTAAAAATGTGGATTGTACTGTGAGTTTATTTTTTATGTACTGTAAAATATTGACATGTATTATAAATACATGTAAAATAAGTATAAATGATTTACTGTAATTCAGTTTTCTTCTCAATTCACTCAATCACATTTGGCTCCAAAAGTACTGTGATTGAGAAAAAAATCCCTGTTGTGGGAGGTGCTAAAAATTCCTTGCTCCTGAGTTTTCTTTCTGAGTGGGTGTCTCATTCTCTTCAAATTGCTGTAGTATACCACAAAATAGGTGATATAGTCCAGAGAAATGTTCTTTTAATAGTTTTGGTATTCAGGAAGTCTGAAATGAAAGGCACAGACTTTCTCACACTCCACTTTATAAATGATGTATTCTTCCTGCAGCCTCACATGGGACAAAGCAAGTCAAGTGGCCTGAATGAAGTTTTGATGCAATTTGCTAGAATGATTGAATTTTTCATGACGCTGTTGCTCATGACATAGAAAACTAAGATGTCTGACATTATGGGTCTTCAAAGAATATAGCCATGGGTACTACCTTTCATTTTATTTTCTCATACCAAAAAAGATGGCATAGGCTCTCCAAGAAGTAAGTAATGCAGAACACGCTTTACTGAGTTTGCCAGAACAACCAGAAAACAAGGAAGAGAAAGAAAGAAAAGAAGAATGAGAGAAATTCTTGTGAGAAATAAAGGCTTCCAAGAAAGGAGAAAGCTATTAAATTTATTTTTCTGTGGGTCATATAGGGCAACAGTAGTGCCTTGAGGTAACTATTAATGATATTGATAAGTTCTCTGGATTTACTGGGCCTGAGACAATGCAGGACCCACACATTCAAGGCCTTAGATGCTAATGAAACACTCAAAACTCAGGATATATAAAAATTAAAAAAAAATAAATAAATAAGGCAGCTCTGAAAGGTTATATGAAGAGTGAAACACCGAAGAGAGAAAGGATCTGCCTGCAGATAGAGAGCTCCAGGAGGCAAATTTTCTTAGTCATTCACAAATCTAGGATGGCCTTTCTTGACATGCAGTCAGCTTGGAGTCACCCATGTTCTTAATAACACCTCAGCTATAACTCAACCAACCTCATTGATTCTCAAAATTACACATGGGTTGAAGTCTTTCGTTGATCCATTGTCAGTGTCATATTTGCCTATATAATCAACAGATATCTGTTCATATTTCCCAGAAGAAAAAATCCACTACAGGGATTTTTTTCAGATGTAATGGTAATTGGAGTCAATTATTTAGTTTAATTATATTGTTATGAAGATTACATGTGCGCGTACATGTTTACATAGAGTTTTATTCCATTTTCTCTGCCATTAAGTCTCAGCATGTGTGCATTCATATCCATAAAAATAATGGAAGGAAATTTTATGTAGCTCTCTAAAAATATATAGCATAAAATAAAGTGACCTTTGATTGCCACACTAGAGAAATGTGGTTATTTCTAAAAGTTGTTTAGTAACAATCCAATGGTTCCTTCCAGGCTTCTAGTAAGCAAACATTTTTGTGATCAGAAATTATTTCACTTCACTTTTGACCCAATTAAACTGTCATTCATCACTAACAATGTTGAGGAGGTAATGAAAACAATGAGCTATCAAGAAGATATTTAAACATTAAGAAATTATAAAATAGTGACTTCAAAAACTATAATGCAAAGGACAAATTAAGTCTTGTTCAGAAAATTTCAACATATTGCTCTCTCTTATACATAAAGTTCATATCTTTATATTAAAGTCCCAGTATTAATGACTATGACTTTGATATGATTTGGATAAGAGAATCTCTATAGTGAAATCCTGGTTTCCTACAGACTCTGAACATTTAGAGGTGATTTGATCATTAAGGTTCTGACTTAATGAATGAATGGAGAAATCCATTGATGGGTTTATATTATGATGGTGATACAAGGGTATGAGTCTTAACTAGAGACTCCTATATAAGGGACTGACTCCTTCCTTGATCCCTGTTGTTCCTCTTTGATATGCAGTGAGTGCATGCTTAGAAGCAGCCCATGTCTCAGGTTCACCTCAGGTACAAAGGAGAGAAGACAACAGCTAAAGAGAGAAACTACTGGCCCAGGAAGTCTTTCCTCTTCCTAACCATATTCTCTCAGATATATGTCAGAGTCTCAAAACGAGAAATAACAGAACAACCAAGGGAATGTACTCTGACCACAAGATGAAATGCTATATATATATAGTTGAATGAGAATTTTGAATATGAAACTCAAGGACAAGAATATTATTTTCTGATAGAATGCAGAAAATAAAATTAAAATTTGTTGATGGGTATGAACCCAGAAAGGTAGCTAAATTTTAACTCTCCTAACAATATGGTTGTAGTAAAAGTAAAAATATTTTAGCATAAAACATTCCCTAAAATTCAATTTCTGTTATGTTTCATCATCAGAAAAACAGAGACTATGAGAGATTATATCTATAATATTTCATTATTAGGTAGAAAAGTAAAAGAAAAAAGTGAACATCATTCACCAAATATCAGTGTTTTACTTTTCCTTTTTACCATTTTAGAAAATAGAAGCAATCATCACATTTCTGATATTACAGTCAGATTCAAGTTAACACCAAGTTATGATGAAATATGAGAGCTGGAAATACTGTTTTATATACCTGTGATCCACAGGGAAATAACATTTACAGAGAATTCTTGGTTTTGAAACTATGTTATTTTTTGAACCAGACATATAATAGAGGAACTGAAATGAAAAGAAAATAATTTTGCCTCTTCTTTGGCATAAAAATAAACTTAAATTTCCCTTCTATAATATGTTCTGGCATGTACAATGACAAGGATATTAGTGATTATAGCATATCCAGAATGACTAAGCATTTGTTTCTAAATCTTTTTTATGTTTTCCTTTGAAAAACTCTAATAGTTTTAAATTTAAAAGAAGAGTACATAAGGAAAGGAAATACATTATGATCAGTACATTCTTCAATGTCATCCTGAAGCAACTATTCCAGAGCACTCAAGTAGACTTGCTTTTATAGTACCTTTCTATCCCTTGAGTGATTCTTTCTTTTTAAAATTCTTTGCCAGTGTTAATACATTCCTTACGTCTGATTTAAAAGTGTTTGAAATTTTACTTGCACCATTCTTTACTGTATGTGTTCACCTATTTCTGTGATTCTCGCTCTTTTTAGACAGGCTTTCTAACCTACAAGTGATTACTTTTATGGAAACAAAAGCTTGTGAAAAAGGAAAGTCACATGTTGTGTCTTCCCTGAGGGGTAAAAGGTCTTCTTCTCATATGCTGCAAATGCCCCACCTTCATTCAGAAACCCCTTATTGTGTAAAGTGTAATTTAAAATTAAATTGAAATTACCTGAATACTTTTGTTACCACTTGTATTTTTCAATACTAGGCTTATATTACAGTAAATTTTATCTATACATTTTATTAAGAATAAACAAAGTAAACACTTTCCCACAGGTTCATTTATATAATAGCCATTTAGTAAGTGTATAACTAATATGCTGAATTTGAAGAGTGGTGGATATTTAAATTGTTCACATAGAGTTCTTTGTCTTTGAAAAATTGGAGTTAAAAATGTTTAAAATTAATATGAGTAATTATATTTTAACTCTTCAGTCTAAACAAGGTCTGTTTTGGGTGTTAGAGACATATTTCCCCCGGAAATACTCAAATGGATATTCTTTTTTTTTTTTTTAACTTTTTTTTTATTAGATATTTTCTTAATTTACATTTCAAATGCTATTCCGAAGGTCCCCTCTCCCTCCCTGCTCCCCTGCCAACCCACTCCAACTTCTTGGCCCTGGCGTTCCCTGTATTGGGGAATATAAAGATTGCAGTACCAAGGGGCCTCTCCTCCCAATGATGGCTGACTAGGCCATCTTCTGGTACATATGATGCTAGAGACACGAGTTCTGGGTGTTCTGTTTAGTTCTCAAATGGATATTCTTAACCTCTATCAAGGGATACAGGAAAGACAAGAAACTGGATACTTGGTTAACTCACATATCATTTTTCAGTTAAAAAAAAAAAGAAGAAGATTGAGGATGATAAGATGTGCTCATCCTTTCCAAATCTGTTTTCATGAGTTAGATAATATGTTCTGTGGAGAAGATTCAGAGACAGCGCTAGCAGATAGAAACAGAAATTTACAACATACCAGAAACTTTCTGGTTTAAATAAAATATGAACAGTGGATAAAGAGGTTTTCTAAGGAACCCATGACCAAGAATGATCCCAAGAAATCGGTAACCATCTAAGAAGATGAAAAAAGTCACCAAGATCAATGACGGAACACAAAAACCTGAATATTTTTTTCCTTGAATCATCATCTTCAGAATGTTTAAGATGTTTTACTACACATGCACACATAAACATCAACACCTCAAAAAACACAGATATGTGTATTCTTGAGCAATCACACACATAAATACACACATACACACACACACACACACACACACACACACACGTGTGTGTGTGCACCCGTGTGCGTGCCTACACAGGCACACACACACAGCAGCAGCAGCAGCAGCAGCATCCAGATTAATATTTTTTGAAGTATAACCTTGGGACCCTACCTATTCTAGCTATGTTAGCATCTCTCACTACAACAGTAACCATTAATTTCATTTGGTCCCAGTATTCATACCTCTTTTTCTCTGTGCCTTCTTTACATATGTACATACTACAAAAGCCTTGGGCGGTATACCTGAATGTGTGTCCTATGTTTGCATTATTGGAGTAAAGTTAGTATGTAATTTTTCAGATCCTGGTTTAGCTCAGTTTAACCATTATGTCTTTGAGAACATTTACAATATTTTTGGATCATATTCCACAATTTCCCCAACTTCTTCCAGATCCACCCCAATTTCCCTATCTACTCAATTTGAGTCTGATTTTTTTTTTTTTTAGATTTTTTTTATTAGGTATTTTCTTAATTTACATTTCAAATGCTATCCAGAAAGTTCCCTGTCCCCTCACCCCTGCCCTGCTTCCCTGCCTACCCACTCCCACCTCTTGGCCCTGGTGTTCCCCTGTATTGGGGCATAAAAAGATTGCAATACCAAGGGGCCTCTTTTCCCAAAGATGGCCGACTAGGCCATCTTCTGCTACATATGCAGCTAGAGACACTAACTTTGGGGGTTCTGGTTAGTTCATATTGTTGTTCCTCTTCTAGGGTTGCAGACCCCTTCAGCTACTGGGGTTCTCTCTAGCTTCTCCATTGTGGGCCCTGTGTTCCATCATATAGATGGCTGTGAGCATCCACCTCTGTATTTGCCAGGCACTGGCACAGCCTCACAGGAGACAGCTATATCAGCTTCCCTTCAGCAAACTCTTGCTATCCTACGCAATAGTCTCTGAGTTTAGTGACTGATTATGGGATGGATCCCCCGGTAGGGTAGTCTCTGGATGGTCCATCCTTTTGTCTTAGCTCTAAACTTTGTCTCTGTAACTCTTTCATGGGTATTTTGTTTCCTATTCAAAGGAGGAATAACGTATCCACATGCTGGTCTTCCTTCTTGATTTTCTTGTGTTTTGCAAATTGTATCTTGGTTATTCTAAGTTTCTGTGCTAATATCTGCTTATCAGTGAGTGCATATCCATTGACTTCTTTTGTGATTGGGTTACCTCACTAAGGATGATATCTTCTAGATACAACCATTTGCCCAAGAATTTCATAAATTCATTTTTTTAAATAGCAGAATAGTACTCCATTGTGAGTCTGATTTTTAAAAACCCAACAAACCAAATTTATGATGTTCTTATACTCTTGGTTGTTATGGTCTTTCACTGAAACATCCTCATCTCCTAAGGATTTTATCCTTAAAGCAAATTGACTTTCTTTCTCTCAGCAGCTATCAGTTGATGATAGCTTTTTAGTAAGATATAAGATTTCATGTCTGCCTCCCCTCTCTCTGGTGGGATTTACCCTAATTGAGATTTCATAAGTCTTAGGAATAGTGTCATAAATTGTTATGAGTTCATATGTCCAATTGCCGTTCTGAGTCTGGAAAACACTATCACTTTGTAGGTATCTACTACCTCTGGTTATCACACACTATTTATACCCTCTTATACAATGATCCTGAGCCTTGGGTAAAATGGTACAATACATATGTAGCTAGGGCTGAACATTCTATAGGCCCTAATCACTGCACTCTGACTAGTTGTGTCTCTGTGTTAATCACAATCTGTTAAAGAAAGAAGGGTGAAGGAATTCACTAATCTAAGGTCAAAAATCTAAGAAAAATAATAACATAATTGGAAGTCAGTTTAACACTGGCCATTTAGCAGAATAACCATGGCAGGTTTTTGGATAGAACCTATGAATTAGTCTCAGAATGAACTCCAGTATGGGTTTCAACTTGTGAAGCAGACCTTAAATCCAATCAGAAAGTACATGGATAATACCATAAAACTCATGTCACTAGTGTACCAATGGACATATATAGTCATAGATATTCCTATGGTAGATTTCTGAGTACATAGCTTGGTAAAAGTAATTATTTTATTCTCTAACAACATGCAGCATATATGCCCACACTGTGAAAACTAGCCAATAAGAAGAAAGATTTCAGATGAGAAACAGTTAAATTTCTCTGCTTTGTGGCTGGAGTATGTCTTGCATTCTATAATAGGCTCCTGAAATCAAATTCTTGAGCATGACCAAGAATATTGTGTTTCGAGGATTTGTGGTATCTCACTGGCCAATAACTCAAAAGGACAGAGATAATTCAGGGCACTGGACTTTCTTTTATTTTCTAGACTAATGGTGTCTTGTAAGGTTGGTTTTATAGCCTACAAGGGTTATAGACTAACTCTATTAAAACTATTTGTATATGTGTGTGTTGTACTTTTTTAGGAAGCTACTAAGATGGTGGTTCTCATATATCATTTTGAAATATATTTAACATTTTGTTATCCTTACCTGACTCTATTTTCTACCTAGCCCTAAATATCTTACTAACTCTTAACAAAACTAGATCATTGTAGATCCACTCTCTTGAAAGTCTACCTCCATGGCTCTTTACTAAGTTACTGATCTGAATTTCAAATAAAACTCACATATTGAATATTCATTACTAGTTATTGAAGAGCATTCATATTAATTTCCATAATACTTTTCTTCAGTTTTTCCTGCCACTAGTTATAAATAAGTATTTCATATTCTGAACATTCATGCTAGCATTTGTTGCCATTTTATAAAATCCTACTTGTTTTAATTAGAGTAAGAGGAAATATCAAATTTATTTTAATTTGTATTTGGAATAACAAAAAAACTTAGGAGAATGAAAACTATTATCAACAATAAAAGAACATCTTGGGGAATCACCATCCCTGACCTCAAGCTGCATTACAGAGCAATAGTAATTAAAAACAAAAACAAAAACAAAAAACAAAAACAAAACTTGCATGTTAATGATACAGTAAAAGGCAGGTACATCAGTAGAATAGAATAAAAGATGCAGAAATGAACCCACACACCTATGATGGTCACTTGATCTTTCACAAAGAAGCTAAAACCATCCAATGGAAAAAAGACAACATTTTCAACAAATTATGCTGGTTCAACTGGCGGTCAACATATAGAAGAATGCTAATTTTTATTTCTCTGATGATGAATAAGAATCAGTATCCCATGGGTGGCTATGTATAATTGAACTCATATGGCCAAACCCAAGCCTCAACAAGTTTAGTAAAAGCTAAAATTTCATCATGAATTTGACTACTTTTGAATAAATCTTTATATTAACAGCAAGAGAAACCTCAGAAAGTACAAAGGCTTGTGCAAACAAAATAAAACATTCCTGAATGATAATTGAGTATGTTAAAAAGTTACAAATGAAAATTTACATCTTACATTAATAAGTAAGCTAATAATATACAATGTATATCTTAACACAACAAAGATAATATACATCAAACCTATATCTTGATAGAGAAAAATTCAAAACATTTCACTAAAACCAATAACAAGGCAAATGATATTCACTCTCCCCTATCCTGTTCAATACAGAATTTGAAGTCTTATCTAGAGAAATAAAATAAGAGGAGAAGATAAAGGAAACACAAATAAGAAGAGTAAGTCAACCTATTCTTACAATGTTATAATACAGTTTTATGCATAAGAAACCTAAAGAATTCTAGCAGAAAGTACTCTAGCTAATAAATACATTCAGCATAGTAGGAAGATACAAAATTAACTCACAAACCGCACCAGTTTTGTTATACAGAATTGCTTTCATGATAATATCTAGATCAGGGAAATAACATTATTCATAATACCCTCAAAAACAATATAAACTGTTTTATAACAAATTTACCCTACCAATTTAAAGAGTTGTACAATGAAAATTTTAGAAAGGTAGAAAGAGAAATTGAAAAAAAAAGTCAGAAGATGAAAAGACTTCCTATGGTCATATAGTGGTAGGAATAATATTATGAAAATGGATATTGTAGCAAACAATCTACAGATTCAATGCAATTCCCATAAAAACTCCAATGTCATTCCCTTAAAAACTTGAAAAAAATCACCTTAGATTTTATATAGAAAACTAAAAGTACCAGGATAGCCAAAAAAAGTCCTCAATATTATTCAAAAACCTCTTGGTGATATTAGCATTTTAGCTTTCAAATTGTGCCCCAGAACTATAGTAATAAAAATGGCATGATATGAGCATACAAACACACACATTGATCAAGGGAATAGAACTGTAGATTTATATATAAGACCATATTTCTATGGTCACCTGATTTATGGCCAAGGACAACAATATACACACCACATTTAATGAAGCTGCTCAACTGGATAGAGTCATGTTGAAGTATGACCTATATCATTATTACTCATGTCACAAAATTCAACTTCAAATATATGAAGTACTTCAATCAACACATGATGTGATATACTTAATCTAATAGAGAAGAAAGTATAGAATTTCTTGAACTTATAGATGGTAGAACAACCATTCAGGCCAGGAAATAATGATATTCTATAAAATTACACTACCATTAAAAAATGCCTATAAAATGAGGAAAATTGTTATCATCTATACATTTGATAGATGGTTATTATCCAGAATGCAAAAATACAAATGCAAAAACAAAACAAACAAACACCCCCTAAATATCAAGAAAAAAAATCCCAATGAAAAATAGGGTGTGAATTTAACAGAAAGTTCTCAGACTATTAAGTAAAAATGGCTGAGAAACAGTGAAGTAAATATTCACCATCCTTGTGATTTCTGTAGTTTTAATAACAAAGTAACATTTTATTCCTAAAAATGCATAAAAACACACAGATTTGGAGAGATAGTAATGAGCGAGAAAGAGAGAGAGGAGAGAGAAGAAAGGAGATAGAAGAGAGGAAAGAAAGAGAGAAACAAAGACACACACACAGAGAGAAGAGGGACAGAGACATACACACACACACATACACACACACACATACACACACACACACACACACACACACACAGAGAGAGAGAGAGAGAGAGAGAGAGAGAGAGAGAGAGAGAGAGAGAGAAAGCCTTGTTTTCATTTTTGGTTAATATAAATATATTTGTATTATCTGTGAGTAGGTATAAAAATTGAATAAGTTTCATAGTATAAATATGAAAATAATATGTAGAACTTCAGAAAGTATAGCTATGATTCAGGACGGGAAAATCAGGAGATGTTTCATTTGAATTAGCAAACTTCTCCTTCTTGTATTGTACACAATAGACTCTGAATTTCCTGTTGTCTGATAGCTTCTGTCCTTCAGGTTTCCAGGACAAAGCTATGGAGGACAGGACTGCTTAAGAATAGTATAAGAACAAAAGTGGGCCTTTGCAGACATCAGTGGGAGGACATGCCCTTGTTCCTGTGAAGCTCAATGCCTCAGTGTAGGGGAATGTCAGGATGGAGAAACAGGAGTGTGTGGGTGGGTGGGGGAGCATCCTCATAGAAGCAGGGGGAGGTGGATGGTATAAAGGGTTTCTGCAGGGGAAAACAGGAAAGGAGATAACATTTGAAATATAAATAAAGAAAATATCTAATAAAAAATTCAAAAGAATAATGTATACATTCTAACTAGTTTTGTGGTAGTTCACTTAATGTTTGACCAATGGTAAAGCTATCTAGAATGAATCTCAAAAAGCATTTGTTTTGTTAAACAATGCATGGTTACATATTCTTTTAAAGTAAGACATAAAGATTGTTAAGGAGTTTCTTTCGATTTTTTATATTGGCAGTAAGCAATTAAAGCAAAAAATAGCTTTACTTATGAGGTTATGGTTTATATGTTTATTAACTTTTTAAATTTCAATTTATTTTAACTCATAAAACATAAAAATGTAATTTGTAACCTCAGATTCTCAGATTTCATGGGCAGAAAAAACATAAAAATATATCATTTCAGAGGTTATATATGTATAACACATATATGTATACACACACATAAGTATGTCTGTCTCCTCAAATATATGTATAATAAAAATGTTAGCCAGGCATGGTGGCACAAGCCTCTAATTTCGGCACTTGGGAGGCAGAGTCAGGTGGATTTCTGAGTTCGAGGCCAGCCTGATCTACAGAGTGTGTTTCAGGACAGCCATAGCTATACAGAGAAACCCTGTCTTGAAGAACCAAAAGGAAAAAAAAAATTAAAATCCAGAAAATGGATGCTATCAGAGATCCTGCTGTCTTTTGCGTCTCTTTCCTTAGTTAAACAAGAATAAAGATTATAAAATAATGAAAAGTAGGGAAACAGTAGAAGCTCCAAGAGACAATATAAAAATGAATATAGTGGAGGAATGAATGTATATTACTAGTCATACTTTACCAACCAATTGAGTGTCATTCACTTTAACATAGGAATGACCAACAGAGTTTTGATTTCTTCTTCTCTATTTGTCTTTATCAACAAATATTTTAATCAAAGAGATATTTAAATATCTGTAATATTTTTAGTTTTATTTTTGCTGAGTAAAAAAAATAAAAATAAATAAAGGATTGGAGAATAGTGATAATGACATACTTAGTTTGGATAACATGACTATAATATTGGGAAGAGTATTAGGGACAACAATTTTAAGTTTAATTAGTATATTAGGATAACTTGAGTTTAGACAGTAAATAGGAAATGTAGAGGTAAAGCAGAGAATGACAAGGAACAAAAGCTGGTGTTTGTTAAAGTGAGATTATGAATTGTGGCAGTTACTGAGAATATGGTGTTTGAAAAAAAAAGATTAAGGTGGGAAAATGGAAGAAGTGCTAGAATAGGATAGAGTCAGAGCATTGAGTGGTATAAGTCAGTCATATACATTTTATAATGGAAGAATATGAATCGATGGCTGTTTGGCAAGCAAGAATCCAGATGCTATCCTTATAAGAACAAGAAGTAGGAGAATTTTATGACAAGAGTTTTGTAACTAGAGAATTTCAACCATAAAGTAGAAGATGCATTAAGAACTTTTCTTATCTCCAGAACATATGGCAGAAGACAGTAGCTTCAAGGTAAAGTGAGATGGGAAACAAACAAACAAAAAAGATAATGCAACCGTTATAGATGAAACAGAGAATGTAGCAGAATCAGGGTCCAATAGACATAGAAGAAGGATGTTCCACATGTCATAGTGATACTCAGTGCTTTCACCAAAGTCACAGCATTTCTTCCCTAATACAAAAAGCCAGCTCACTGCCTAATGGGCAATGGTGTCCCTGCTCAGTCAATCCTATGGCATAGAGTTTCTACTCCTTACATCATTAAGGAAAGGCATTTGAATGAAGCAGCCAGCAAGAATAAACTAGAAAGATACAAAACAGGAAAGAATTGAATATGTAATATTTAAAGACCATATTCATTAAGGAAATTTCTCAAGAATAGGAATAAATTAACTCTTAAATTCTTAAATTTAAGAGTAAATTAACACTGAATTCAGCTTCACTATTATCTTCTACTTTATAATTTATAGTTGGACTGAAATTTATGATCAAGGAAAAACCTGGACAAATAGTTTTTTAATTGGTTTATTTCCCTGTAAGAAATGACAAAATACAAAATATAATTTCAAGAAATCATTCTGGAAACAAGGGAACACTGCTGGTTATTGGACATGTTCTCCTGGCAAGTGCTGTCAAATATAGAATCAAAGGCAGCCTGTGCATACACCAACCCTGCTCCCTATCTAACCAGCCCTCTTCATACCTCTGGAGCACAGATTCCTCTGCAAAGAATTGTATGTTATTATTGAGTGAAGACTTGGAATCGAGTCTGGAATAGGAAAGGCATGCTTTTGGTATTTGTTATTAATAGTGGCATTCTTATAATTCTAAAGCTCCAATCCATGGGTAATATTCTGGTAAAATGTGAAATGCATTACTTTCCTTGAAGTGTTTTTGCTCAAGTACAGCTGATTTTCACATTTTCTCACTTAAAAAATAATAAACATTTCATTGGTATTTGTTTTCAAGTTTATTTGGTATCACATGCACAATAAGACAAAAAAGTATCACTACTTAATTTAACTTTACATAAATCCTTCATAACCAAATATCTCTACCATCTTCATCATATTCTTTGATCTAGAAACTTCTCAGTATTTCTCTGTTAGAAAAACTCCATAAGGAAAGAGATCAATTTTATTTAGTAATATCTTTTAAAACACTGATATTAGTATTTTTCAACTGTGATGATAATATTCACACAGCTAAATTATGATGTAGTTGGACTACCTTAACGATTTTTTTAATTTTTATTACATTTATTACTTTATTTTATGTATGCATTTGGAGATCTTAGGACTACTTTTAGTAGATGGCTCTTTGCTCTCCTTACATCATGCAGGTCCCCAAATTGGCAGCATGAAACTTTACCCACTGAGCAATCTCACAATATCCCTTAATTTTTCCTTAATGAAAGTTTCAATATTTTTGTTTTTCTGACCTCATAAATGTGCAATGAGTAGAATAATAGGAAATTCACCTATAGTATTGGAACAATTGTCTATAATTGATATTGATATTATAAATATCAAAAGAAAGGCTTGAACAAACAGTCTTGAATTTTTCAGGAGATATATGTGTGCTTGATATTTTTATTAATTATCATTTACATTGCTGGCTATATTAGTCAGAGTTATCTAGAGTAACAGAATTTATGGGTAGTCTCTAAATGGTAAGAGAATTTGTTGATGACTTACAGTTTATAGTCCAGCTCCCAACAATGGTAGGCAGCAGTTGTGAATGGAAGTTGGAACATCTAGCAGTTGGTTAGTCCCACAAGGCAAGCAGGCAAAGAAGAGAGAGAATTAATATTCCTTCTTTGAATTTCCTTATGTACATTTCCAGCAGAAAGTGTAGCCCAGATTAGAGGTGTGTGCCACCACACGTTTAATCCCAGATGACCTTGAACCCAGAGATTTTTCTGTCTTAATCTTCTGGAATTCATAGCCACTATGTCAAGATCCAAATCAGAAACTTTTATCTCCCAGCATCCAGATTAGGATCACTGGTGAGCCTTCCAATTCTGGATTATAATTCATTCCAGATATAGTCAAGTTGACAACCAGGAATGCCACTTCACTGACATAGTACTAATGAAGAAAAGATTTAATTTGTTAAGAGGGCCAGAGGTCAATCCATCATAGCAGGAAGAGCATAGTAGAGCACAGAAGTTCATGATATAATGGGTCAAGAAATGAGAAGAGTGCCTTGCATAGTCCATGGAATAGTACTATTTATATATAAGATAGGTTATCCTCCATTGGAGGAACACTCCTCCATTGATGGTGGGAATGCAAAATTGTACAGCCACTGTGGAAATCAACTTGGAATGCCTCAAATTGGATAACATTTAGTAGAGTTGTTGGCCATGGGGTTCTGTGGAGACCCCCAACCAACCCAAGCAAATGTTACAACAATGTGTTGCTCTCTTAAAATATTTAGATCAGGCCCCATTGCCAAAGACAACAATCCACTAAGCTCATTCCTGAATGGAGCTTTCATCTCTATGCTCTTGTAACCTGGGGCAGGAAGGTAATCTGTAGACCATGGAAAGAGAAACTTGAACACCAACCCAGCCACAAAACTTTTTACCTACAATTTGTACTTCTTACAATTAGTGCTTGGGCAATGCTGACTCAGAACTTATGGGAGTTACCAATAAATGCCTGGTTTAACTTATGGACCATGTCATTAGAGAGAGCCAATGGCCAACAAAGTTTGGATGGCTAGGAACCAGAGAAGAGATAGCCTAGAGACATAACATAGAACCAAACCCAACTGGAAAGAAAAATCAGTGAAAAGATTCCTAATCATATTCTGTTTTGCTCATAGATAAGTGCCTTGCCCAGCTGTCATTAGAGAGAACTTCTCAAGCAGAAGATTGGTAGTGAGTGCAGAGATCCACAATCAGAGATTGAATATGAGGCCTCCAACAGGTGCCCTCTGATCTCTGGGGACCCCATGAAAGGGGACAGAAAAGATGGTAGGAGTCAGAAACTTTTGAGGACAACCAAAGAACATGGCTCAATGAATCAGCTAATCAGGGCTCATATGGGATCACAGAGACTGAAGCAGCAAACACAGGGCCTGAATGGGTCTGTACCAGGTCCTATGCATATATAGCATACATACTAACTTGGCATTATTCCGGCACTCTTAAGAGAGGGAGGTACAACTCTGACTCTTCTCCCTACTCTTGGAATTCTTTTCCTTCTATTGGGTTGTCTTGTTCAACTTCCATATGAGAGGTTTTTTTGTTTGTTTGTTTTTGTTTTTGTTTTTGTTTTAACCTGTCTTGTTGTATCTTGTTTTTTCATGTTTGTTTCTTTTCTCTTGGAGGCCTGCTCTTTTCTGAAATGAACTAGAGGAGGAAGGGATCATTAGGAGAGGGGAGGCTGGGAGGAGTGGAAGGCAGCCAAACTGTAATTGGAATACACTGTATGAGAAAAGAAACTACAATTTAAAATATAGATTAACATAACCTTTCTGGGTTTTAGAAGCTGAACTAATACACACGCACCCCCCCCCGACACACACACACAAACAACTTGGAAGGTAATTCTTCCAATGTTATGGTGGCATATATATAAAATTTGAAATACAGCTGGTATGTGATCAACTATTAAAATATCATAAATTTAATATTGGACATATACAATAAACATTTAAATGGTCACTTCTTTCATTGATATTTTAATGTTTGTAACCACTAACTCAATAAATAATCTATGAACTAAGAAATCAGCATACAGAGTTACCAGCACTCTTCTTATCATGAAATTCAGTTTTGAGCAACTTCTCCAAAAGTTATGACAATAAAAATGTGAAATGATCTATACTTTGGATCATTTGAAGTTATTTGGATTCTGAACTCTGACCAAAACAGAAAGTAAAACTTGGATTTAAAGAATTAAGAAAATTTTCTATTTCTGGAAGGCTTGTAGATGATTGAGCTAGACTTATAAAGAATTTACTGGAGACATGGAAGCAGAGGGTACTCTGAGTCTCTCTTGCTGTTATGGGTGACTTAATGGGTAAGCTAACAACCTAAGTACTTCCCCAACTGCTTAGTCTCTTCCTTTATGGACCCCTCTAGGTACATCTGCTGGACAGCAGTGTGAGGAATTTAACAACTCAGTGCCTTTTGATCTCAATACATTGGCTGTGATTAAACAGACCACATTACTTGCTGTGCCACAGTAAAATGAGTTTGTGGTTAACCTTTGTTGAATTAGTGCCCAGTGAGCACAGCAAATATTTAAAATGTCAACCCACTTGATAATGTCACAGAGGCCTCCAAATACCACAAAATGGCATCAAGGAAGCACTCCACATAAAGGAGCACATCACATCTCTCTACTTCAGAAAAACTAAGAGTTAAACGAGTTACTAAGGCAAGCCAGTTTGTCGTATGGCCTTGTCATACACTCACGGTTTCATATATTTTTATGTGAAGTATTCTATTATTGATACTAAACCTACCACTGTGGTTGAAGAATTAATTTATATTGACACAAAATTAGGAAGTTTTCATGACCACAATCTATCCTTCTTTTTCAATTTGCAGACATTTTAGGCAAAAATACAGCCCTATATGAAAACTTCAAATAGAGTGAAAAATCAAGTTTATAATTCAATATTTAACTCTAAAGGCAACTGAGGCAAGAGCATTGTTTTAATGTTTGAAATGTTGTTGAAACTACAGAAGAAAGTTTGCATATTATCAAGTTTCAGGGAAAACAAATCCTTACATTTGGCATCTAAAATCATTTTTTCAAAAATGTTCTGGCACTAATTTAAACACAAAGGTTAACTGAAACTTTCTATATTTTATTTTTCTTTGAGTATAAATATTGGTGGGTTATACTGAATTGTTGTGTTATTTCTTTCTCAAAACTATTTAGAAGAGTGTTCAATCTCAATAAATTAAAATATTTTAACAACTCCATTCAATCACCAACATCAGAAAAACAAGCAAAAGAAAAGAACACAAAAGTGCAACAAAAAGTAAGGAAAGGAAGAAATGAAGAAAGAAAGGAAGGAAGGAGGAGAGAGAGAGAGGGGCAGAGAGAGAGAGAGAGAGAGAGAGAGAGAGAGAAGCGTGTAGGCAGGAAATAGCCAGTGAACAGTTATAAAATATAAAGATATTTATAGCTAGAAAGTCAGCTCTACCACACTCACAGAAGGCTGCAAAAATGTTTATATATTCCACTTTAATCCTGAAGAGTAGAGAACAGGAAAAAACAAACAAACAAACAAACAAACAAACAAAGTGCTTTCTTCTTAAAATGGTGGGATATACTACACACCATGCTTTTTTACTTTCCATTGGTTTAAACTTGACCACCTAACCACACTTGAGAGTTTGTCTGGGCAATGTGATTTGGTTGCTCAAGAAAAGTTAATGCTTCCTATTTCATTTCCACACTAAATATTATAGATTATCTTTTCTGTTGTTTGTTTGGTTTTTTTTTTCAACTTTTATTAGATATTTTCTTCATTTACATTTCAAGTGTTATCCAGAAAGTTCCCTATACCCTCCCCCCTCCGGCCCTGCTCCCCTACCCATCCGCTCCCACTTCTTGGCCCTGGCGTTCCCCTGTATTGGGGCATATAAAGTCTGCATGACCAAGGGGCCTCTCTTCCCAATGATGGCCAACTAGGCCATCCTCTTCTATATATGCAGCTAGAGACATGAGCTCAGGGGGTACTGGTTAGTTCATGGTTATTCTTCCACCTAGAGGGTTGAAGACCCCTTCACCTCCTTGGGTACTTTCTCTAGCTCCTTCTTCCTTGGGAACCCTGTGTTCCATCTAATAGCTGACTGTGAGCTTCCACCTCCATGTTTGCCAGGCATTGGTATATTTTCCCCCTAGACAGCTATATCCTGGCCCTTTCAGCACCATCTTGCTGGCATATGCTATAGTGTCTATGTTTGGTGGCTGATTGTGGGATGGATCCCTGACAGCCGCAGTCATTGGGTCCATCCTTTGGATTCAGCTTCACACATGATCTCTTTAACTCTTTCAATGTGTGCTTTGTTCTTATTCTAGGAAGGGATGACATGTCCACATTTTGATCTTCCTTCTTCTTGAGTATCATGTGTTTAGTAAATTGTATCTTGGGTAGTCTAGGTTTCTGGGCTAATATCCACATATCAGTGAGTACATGTTATGTGAGTTCTTTTGTGAATGGGTTACTTCACTCAGGATGATGGCCTCCAGATCCATCCATTTGCCTAGGAATTTCATATATTTATTGTTTTTAATACCTGAGTAGTACACCATTGTGTAAATATACCAAATTTTTTGTATCCAATCCTCTGTAGAGGGACATCTGGGTTCTTTCCAGTTTCTGGCTATTATGAATAAGGCTGCTATGAACATAGTGGAACATGTGACCTTGTTACCAGATGGAATATCTTCTGGATATATGCCCAGGAGAGGTATTGCAGGATTTTCCGGTAGTACTATGTCCAATTTTCTGAGGAACCACCAGACTGATTTCCAGAGTGGTTGAACCAGCTTGCATTCCCCCCAACAATGGAGGAGTGTTCCCCTTTCTCCACATCCACTCCAGCATCTGCTGTCACCTGATTTTTTTGATCTTAGCCATTCTTACTGGTGTGAGGTGGAATCTCAGGGTTGTTTTGATCTGCATTTCCCTGATAATTAAGGACCTTGAACATTTTTTCAAGTGCTTCTCAGCCATTCGGTATTCCTCATTTGAGAATTATTTGTTTAACTCTGTGCCCCACTTTTTAATGGGGATATTTGATTTTCTGGTGTCCACCTTCTTGAGTTCTTTATATATATTGGATATCAGTCCCCTATCAGATTTAGGATTGGTAAAGATCCTTTCCCATTCCGTTGGTGGCCCTTTTGTCTTGTTGACAGTATCTTTTGTCTTACAGAAGCTTTGCAACTTTATGAGGTCCCATTTGTCAATTCTTGATCTTACAGCACAAGCCTTTGCTGTTTTGTTCAGGAACTTTCCCCCAGTGCCCATATGATCGAGGCTTTTCCCCACTTTCTCCTCTATTAGTTTCAGTGTCTCTGGTTTTATGTGGAGGTCCTTCAACCACTTAGACTTGACCTTAGTGCAAAGAGATAAGAATGGATAAATTCCCAGTCTTCTACATGATAACTGCCAGTTGTGACAGCACCATTTGTTGGAAAGGCTGTCTTTTTTCCACTGGATAGTTTTAGCTCCCTTGTCAAAGATCAGGTGACCATAGGTGTATGGATTCATTTCTGGGTCTTCTATCCTATTCCATTGATCTACCTGTCTGTTGCTGTACCAGTACCATGCAGTTTTTGTTAAGATTGCTCTGTAGTACAGCTTGAGGTCAGGCATGGTGATTCCACCAGAGGTTCTTTTATTGTTGAGAAGAATTTTCACTAGTCTAGGTTCTTTGTTATTCCAGATGAACTTGCTAATTGTCTTTTCTAGATTCTTGAAGAATTGAGTTGGAATTTTGATGGGGATTGCATTGAATCTGTAGATAGCTTTTGGCACGATAGCAATTTTTACTATATTGATTCTGCCGATCCATGAGCATGGGAGATCCTTCCATCTTCTGATATCTTCCTCAATTTCTTTCTTCAGAGACTTGAAGTTCTTGTCATACAAATCTTTCACTTCCTTTGTAAGAGTCACTCCAAGATATTTTATATTGTTAGTGACTATTGTGAAGGGTGATGTTTCCCTGATCTCTTTCTCAGCCAGTTTATCCTTTGTATAGAGAAAGGCCATCGATTTGTTTGAGTTAATTCTATATCCAGCTACTGCACTAAAGCTGTTTATCAGGTTTAGGAGTTCTCTGGTGGAGTTTTTGGGGTCACTTATATATACTATCATATCATCTGCAAATAGCGATAATTTGAGTTCTTCCTTTCCAATTTTTNTTGGAACTCAGAGCTATGAATTTACCTCTCAGGAATGCTTTCATTGTGTCCCATAAATTTGGGTATGTTGTGGCTTCATTTTCATTAAACTCTAGAAAGTCTTTAATTTCTTTCTTTATTCCTTCCTTGACCAAAGTATCATTGAATAGATTTTTGTTCAGTTTCCAAGTGAATGATGGCGTTCTGCTACTTATGTTGTTATTGAAGACCAGCCTTAGTCCATGGTGATCTGATAGGATGCATGGGACAATTTCAATATTTTTGAATCTGTTGAGGGCTGTTTTGTGGCCAATTATGTGATCAGTTTTGGAGAAGGTGCCATGAGGTGCTGAGAAAAAGGTATATCCTTTTGTTTTAGGATGAAATATTCTGTAGATATCTGTTAAGTCCATTTGTTTCATGGCTTCCGTTAGTTCGACTGAGTATCTGTTTAGTTTCTGTTTCCAGGATCTGTCCATTGATGAGAGTGGGGTGTTGAAGTCTCCCACTATTATTGTGTGAGATGCAATGTGCGATTTAAGCTTTACTAAAGTTTCTTTAATGAAAGTGGCTACCCTTGCATTTGGAGCATAGATATTCAGAATTGAAAGTTCCTCTTGGAAGATTTTGCCTTTGATGAGTATGAAGTCTCCCTCTTGGCTCTTTTGATACTTTTGGGTTGAAAGTCTATTTAATGCAATATTAGAATGGCTACCCCAGCTTTTTTCTTCGGGCCGTTTGCTTGGAATATTGTTTTCCAGCCTTTCACTCTGAGGTGGTGTCTGTCATTTTTCCTGAGGTGTGTCTCTTGTAGACAGCAAAATGTCCGGTCCTGTTTGTGTAGCCAGTCTGATAGTCTATGTCTTTTTATCGGAGAATTGAGTCCAATGATATTAAGTGATATTAAGGAACAGTAATTGTTGCTTCCTTTCATTTTTGTTTTTAGTGTTGGGATTCTGTTCTTGTGGCTGTCTTCTTTTAGGTTTGTTGAAGGATTACTTTCTTGCTTTCTCTAGGGCAGAGTTTCCGTCCTTGTATTGGTGTTTTTCTGTTATTATCCTTTGAAGGCCTGGATTTGTGGAAAGATATTGTATGAATTTGAATTTGTCGTGGAATACTTTGGTTTCTCCATCTATGGTAAATGAGAGTTTTGCTGGGTATAGTAGCCTGGGCTGGCACTTGTGTTCTCTTAGTGTCTGTATAATCTCTGTCCATGATCTTCTGGCTTTCATAGTCTCTGGTGAGAAGTCTTGGGTAATTCTGATAGGCCTGCCCTTATATGTTACTTGACCTTTTTCCCTTGCTGCCTTTAATATTCTGTCTTTATTTAGTGCATTTGTTGTTCTGATTATTATGTGTCGGGAGGAATTTCTTTTCTGGTCCAGCCTATTTGGAGTTCTGTAGGCTTCTTTTATGTTTATGGGCATCTCATTCTTTAGGTATGGAAAGTTTTCTTCTATTATTTTGTTGAAGATATTTGCTGGCCCTTTAGTTTGATAGTCTTCTTTCTCATCTACTCCTATTATCTTTACGTTTGTTCTTCTTGTGTCCTGGATTTCCTGGATAATTTGTGTTATGATCTTTTTGCATTTAGCATTTTCTTTGATTGTCTTGTCTATGCTCCCTATAGAATCTTCTGTGCCTGAGATTCTCTCTTCTATCTCTTGTATTCTGTTGCTGATGCTCATATCTATGGTTCCTGATTTTTTTCCTATGGTTTCTATCTCCAGGGTTATCTCCTTTTGGTTTTTTCTTAATTGTTTCTACTTCCATTTTTAGGTCCTGGATGGTTTTGTTCCATTCCATTACCTGTTTGGTATTGTTTTCTGGTAACTCTCTAAGTATTTCCTCTTTAAATGCTTCTAATTGTTTATCTGTGTTTTTCTGTAACTCTCTAAGTTTTTCCTCTTTAAATGCTTCTAGTTGTTTATCTGTGTTTTCCTGTATTTCCTTCTTATAGTCCTCCATCATCATCATGACCAGTGACTTTATATCCATGTCCTGCTTTTCTGGTGTGCTGTTGTATCTAAGACTTGATGTGGTGACTGAGTTTGGGTCTGGTGATGCCAAGTACCCTTGGATTCTGTTGCTTCTGTTCTTATGCTTGCCTCCTGCCATCTCTGCCCGAGGAGACCTGGAGTTGGTACAGACCAGAAAGGACCCGCTGTTCTGCCCTGGGCCTTTATCAATCTCCTGGCTGTTGTCTCAAGTTCCATGAGATTGGGCCGGAACAGAGGCTGTGTTACCCTGCTCACCTCAGGTCCCAAGATAGCTTGGGGAGTCCGGAAAGAGCCTAGGAGAGTGCACAGCACCTGTGGCCAGAGACCCAAACTGGTGCTGGGCGGGCCGTACCAGACCGGAAGGGAGGGGCTGTTCTGCCCTGGGCCACCATCAATCTCCAGGCTGGTGTCTCAGGTTCCAGGAGATAGGGCTAGAACAGAGGCTTTGTTGCCCTGCTCACTTGAGGTCCCCAGATAGTTTGAAGGGTCCCAAAGGAGCCTAAGAGAGTGCACAGCGCCTGAGGCTGGAGTCCTGAGCTCCTGATGTGATCTTAAAGTCCTGGGAGTTGCTGGGCTCAGAGGAAAGATGGCAGGGTAAGGGTGCTCTGGCTGGGAGAGGCCCATCCTCCGGTAGGGAGGAATTCTTGGATCCTGCCCCTGCTGGCAACTGCTGACCCACTGCTCCCAACACCACCTCTGCACTGCACTCACGTGTAACCCTGATGCAATCTTAAAGTCCTGGGGTGTGTGAAGCACAAGACAGGCCTTAGCTGCATCTGCTGGGCTCAGAGGAAAGATGGCGGGGTGGGGGGTGCTCTGGCTGGGAGAGGCCCAGCCTCCGGTGGGGCAGAGTTCTAGGATCCTGCCCCTGCTGGCAACTGCTGACCCACTGCTCCCAACACCACCTCTGCACTGCACTTACAGAGTAGCAGTTTTATATTCAAACGGGTGACACTTTAAATTCAATATGGAAAATGAAGTGAAAAATGTATGCACAGTAAATTCAAGAATATTCATATGCTGATAGGCATGAAATTCACATATAAAAAGTCAAAATAACTTTGGAACATTTTTTTCTGCCTCTGGAATCAAAATTTGCTTATGCTCTTTACTATTTCATTAATACAATATTTTTCTCATCTTTTGCAACTAACTCCTCAGTATAAAGAAGTTTAAAAGATGAACTCTCAATTTGTAACTCAATAGTCAAATACTAGCTATAGTAGTTACAAGTGTAATGATGATAGGAAAGTCATAACTGGAACATATGAAACTGAATGCTAGATTTCTAATATTATTTTATTTTCAGTGTTTAAGACATGCCCTCAATATCATCTGTTCTTTATATTCTTTAATCTTCTTTTAAACAGTCCAGTCTTTATCTCTGTCCCAATCTGCCTTTTGACTGTTTTCCATCCATACCTCTTCCCGCTCACTCTGTCTACAAGAGGATGTCCCTACACACTATCCTTACCCCACCAGACCTCCACACTCCTTAGGGCCTCAAGTCTCTTGAGGGTTAGGTGCATCTTCTCTGACTGAGTCAAGACTTCGAAGTCATCTGCTGTATCTGTGTTAGGGGCCTCATATCCGGTGGTGTATACTGCCTGGTGGGTGGCTCAGTGTCTGAGCAATATCAGGGTCCAGGTTAGTTAAGACTGCTGGTCTTTCTACAAGGTCACCATACCCCTCAGCTTCTTCCAGCTTTTCCCTAATTCAACCAGAGTGGTCAGCAGCTTCTGTACATCGGTTGGGTGTAAATATCTGCATCTATCTCAAGTCAGCTGCTTTTTGGGCCTCCTGGAGGTTAGTCATGCCAGGCACCTGTTTGTGAGCACTCCATAGCCTCAGTAATAGTGTCAGGTTTTGTGGCCTCCCTTTGTGCTGGATCCCAATTTGGGTCAGTCCCTGGACCTCCTTTTCCTCAGGATGTTCTCCATTTTTGACCCTGCAGTTCCTTCAGACAGAAACAATATTTGTTCAGAGTTTTTGACTGTGGGATGGCATACCCATCCCTTACATGATGCCCTGTCTTTCTACTAGATGGGGACTCTACAAATTCCCTCTCCGCACTATAGGGCATTTCTTCTCCCTTTGATGCCCCATCATGCCACAGTGGCACGTGTTCCACTATGTTCATAGCAGCCTCATTATTATCATAATCATTCTGCATAACAGACATGTAAATTTATTCATCCTAAAACTCAGTGCTACAAATTTTATGCTTGATTGAAAAACTAATAGCCCAGAGACACAGATTAGAAGAAAATCACAACTGGAAAATAAAATCAATGGAATGATTCCTAATGACATTGTGCTATAGTCATAGGTCATTTCTTTCTCCTGTTATCATCAAAGAGGCTTCCTCCAAAACCAGTGGGCATAGAGAGCCAAATCCAGACTTTGTTCAGAGAAAGAATCTAAATCAGAGGCCTCTTTTGGGACCCTCCCATCAGAAATATGGGAACCCCACACAAAATGGGGAAGAAAGATTGTATGAGTCAGAGGAGATACAGGACACCAGGAGAATATGGTCCACCACATCTATTAAACAGAGCTCTTATGGACTCACTGAAGTTGAAGCACCAACTACAGGGCCTGCTTGAACCTGCTCCTCATCCTCTGCCTGTGTGTTGTGATTATTTTCTTGTTCTATTTTGTGGGACTACTAACTGTAGGAAAAGTTATGCCTCTGACACATTTGCTTGCACTTGGACTCCATTCCTCCGGGTTTGTTGCAGTATCCAAGTTTTTTTTTTTGAGGGCTTTTGTCCTATTTTACTGTATTTTGCTTTGTTGTTTCTTGGTTGTTGTCTCTTTGAGGCCTGCTCTTTTCAGACAGGAAGTGGAGTGAGAGACCGTCTTTGAGATGGGAGGTGTGTCGTGTGGAGTTGTGGGAAGCGGAGGAAGAGGAAATTATGATCAGAATGCATTGTATGTGAGAAGAATTTATTTTGAAGAGAGAGAGAGAGAGAGAGAGAGAGAGAGAGAGAGAGAGAGAGAGAAATTTCCAAGCTTTTTTTTCTTTTTTCTGTTAATTTCTGAACTTTCTATTAAGCATGTTTTATCTTCAATTGGTATTTGCATGTCTTCAATAATTACAGATGATTATCAGAGAGACTCTCCAGTCCACCACTAAATCATGCTTTAAAAACATAATTGCTATATTTGGGAAAGAATAACCTAATTTAATGTAATCTGACACAATTAAAATAGTGGGAGTGGAGACACACTATAGAAAGCAAGTTGTGTCAAGTTCACTCAGAACATGATATCAGATACAATGCTGAGCACTCATTTTCATCCTTGTGAATCAATCCCTGTAATTATTAATCACTTAACTGTCTTTTGTGGTTGTTCCTCTATTTATTCATTATCACATACTATTTCTAGCCTGTTATTCCTACACGATGCTTCAGATGCAGTCAGCAACATCAAATGTGCTATCACACTTTGTAGAATTGATAATTGTTCTTAATTGTAAATCAAAAGCTTAGCATGATAATAATTATAATGGAAATCAGCTCTTCATTGTGATGTAAGACTGGAGGTGTAGGAAGTTCAGTTACAAAGCAAAACTACATTATAGACTTGTATTTTTATTTGGGTCTTAGAATACTTTTAACCATATGTATGAAGTAATTATTTTTATGTTTTGAGAAAAACAACTCTGTCTGCTTTGTGGATATCTAACATAGTGCTGGTCCAGGAATTAAAAGCGTCTCTGCTTCATATGATAGTTATTACAGTTTTCACTATTGCTACAGTATTGGAGACATGGGGAACTAATTGCATTTGAGCACTACTTATAAAGTGGAGTAAGACATTGTGTAATGCAATTGATGGCTAAGGTAAAGTAGAACACTGAGGACATGCCCCGAATGATCCCTGTTTCACCTAGCAAAGCTGGTGTTGGGAATGGCACAGGGTTCAGACTAAAACACACGGGGAAGTATGAAGGCTTAGACTGGACAAATTTAATGTATATTCATCTTGAAATAGCCCTTAGAAATTACACAAATGTCATTGAATGCTTTGGTGTGATGCTTGAAGGAGAGATGTAGCCTAGGTTTACACTATGAATTTCTTGCATAAAGATGAACTGTAAACCATATGGATTGGTTCATTTATCCAATGGTAGCAGAGGAAATGGAAGGAGAGAATTTTGATTGTTGTGTTTTTGTTTTGTTTTGTTTTGTTTTGGTTTGGTTGGTTTGGTTTTTGTTCTTTTTAATCTTAAAAAGCCTCCATTTTAATGGATTGAAAGTGGAACGTGAGTTTTCAAGAGCACATGACAAGTCAGATATGTGTCTGGAAAGAAACAGAACTTAGAAGGTCATGTTATGCCAATTAAGTGGCAATATCAAATGTTTAGGGATAAAGACATGGGTTAACAATGTCAAAATTTAAAAAAAAAAATCATTCACAATAGAGATAAAATGTGAAGGAAACCTATGGTAAATTCTTTTCAGATCAGATGAGAATGAGTTAAAATAGATCAAATGACTGGGAGCAACTCATATTTCCCTTACAAAGATTTGCCTATGAAAGGAAAATGAGGCTAAGTAACAGTTGGATGGACATTGACTGTGTTCATTGTCTTTTCTAATGTTCTACTTGATGTATTTTTAAGGGCATGCTTGAAGTACTTTATTATGGTTACTTAGCAAGAAAAACGATTAACTAAAGGAAGAATAGTGAGTAGTTTAGAATAGTAGTACATGAGGGTCTGGGCTGTAAAATGCAAGTAGAAAGGCAAAATCTATATACAGTTTTATTATCGGGAGAAAAGGTGAAAAGATTAATGTTTTAGCTCAATTTCAGTAGTTGTGGTATTTTATATTTGCCTTCTGGCAAGTATCATGTTCTTTGTAAATAGAGAACTTTTCTGTAGAAGCTAGAAGGAAGTGGAAAATGAGAAGCATCACTTGCTGAAAGCAGGAAAATATTGTGCCTCTTAAGGAAACCACCAGAGCATTTCTCTTTTCTTCCTAAGGGACACCTTGGTTAGCAAATCTCAATGTTCATTAATAACAGAGATCATCAAACAGTAAAACAAACAAACAAACAAACAAACAAACTTTATTTTGTGTTGAGTCAAAAAATGCCTTAGAGATTACAAACAAACAAATAAACAAATCTAGCAACACTTGAGTTTCCTATATTTGAGATTAAACCAATTTTACATTTAAAATGAAAAAAAAATCTTTTTCTTTTTTTTCTTTTTCCTATTTATTTATTTATTTATATTTATTATTAGATAATTTCTTCATTTACATTTCAAGTGTTATCCCATAAGTCCCCTATACCCTCCCCCCCCCCGCCCTGCTCCCCAACCCACCCACTCCCACTGCTTGGCCCTGGCATTCCCCTGTACTGGGGCATATAAACATTGTTAGACCAAGGGCCTTTCTTCCCCAATAATGGCCAGGTAGGCCATCTTCTAATACATATGCAGCTAGAGACATGAGCTCTGGGGGTTCTGATTTGTTCATATTGTTGTTCCATCTATAGGGTTGCAGACCCCTACAGCTGTGTTCTGCCCTATAGATGATTGTGAGCATCCACTTCTATATTTGTCAGGGACTGTCAAAGCCTCACAGGATACAGCTATATCAGGGTCCTTTCAGAAATATCTTGATGGCGTATGCAGTAGTGTTTGCATTTGGTGGCTGATTGTGTGATGGACCACCCGGGTGGGGCATTCTCTGGATGGTCCATCCTTTCATTTTAGCTCCAAACTTTGTCTCTGCACCTCCTCCCATGTATATTTTAATCCCTATTATAGGGAGGAATGAAGTATCCATGCGTTGGTCTTTCTTGATTTTCTTGTGTTTTGGAAATTGTATCTTAGGTTTAAGAACAATTTCCGTTATCTTTACAAGCCTAGTATTTTAACTACTTTCAGATGCATTTGTTACAATAAGATTTTTTTAATTGGTTATTTTTATTTATTTACATTTCAGATATTATCTATTTTCCCAGTTTCCAGTCCTCAAACTCCCTAACTCTTCCCCCTCCCTGATACTTCTATGAGGGTGCTCCCCTACCTACCCACTACTCCTGTTTCAGCTCCCTAGCACTTTCCTATGTTGGGGTATCGAGCCTTCACAGGACCAAATGTCTCCTGTACCATGGATGCCAGATAAGGTCATCCTTTGCTACATATACAGCTGGAGCCATGAGTCCCTGAGTGTGTACTCTTTGGTTGGTGGTTTAGTCCCTGGAAACTCTGGGGGCTCTGGTTGGTTGATATTGTTTTTCTTCCTATAGGGATGTAAACCCCTTCAGGTCCTTTAGTCTTTCCCCTAACTCCTCCAATGGGGCCCTTGATCATTCTGAAAGTTAGCTGTAAGCATCCATATCCCTATTGGTCAGGCTCTAGCAGAGTATCTCAGGAGATAGCTATATTAGGCTTCTGTCAGCAAGCACTTCTTGGTATCAGCAATAGTGTCTGGGTCTGGTGTCTGCACATGGGATGAATCCCCAGGTAGTTCAGTGTCTGGATGTCCTTTCCTTAAGTCTCTGCTTCACTCTTTGTCCCTACAGGACTAAGAATTGCTTCCTTTTGACAGAAGCAATTCTGGATTAATATTTTTGAGATGAGTGGGTGGCCTGATCCCTCATACAGAGGCCATGCCTGACCTCTGGATATGGTCTCTACAGGTTCAATCTCCCCTTTGTTAAGGATTTCAGCTAATGTCAGCTCCATTGGGTACTAGGAGCCTCTTGCTTTCTTGGCATCTGGGATATTCTGGTGGTTACCCAGCAGATGCCCCTCAACACAGGAATAGATACAGAACATACGGTACATTAACACAATGGAGTATTACTCAGCTATTAAAAGCAATGACTTTATGAAACTCACATGTAAATGGTGAAAATATCCTGAGTGAGGTAACCCAATCACAAAAGAACACACATGGTATGTACTCACTTGTGGGGCAATGGGCTGCACACAGACAGCCTGGTCTGTAGTAGAGCATAGGTATTGAAACCAGGTGACCCAGTGAGTGGTGATTTCTACCTACATGGGACAGAAGGCATTCGATCATGTCTCCTGGACCCCTGGTTCCTGTCATAGTTACTGCCCCCACAGCTCCTACACCCCCCACACCCCCCACAGCCCCCACATCCCCCACAGCTTCCACAGGAGAGGTATGTGGATATCAGTCATGTAAGAGCAGCACCAAGCCTTCCCACATGCAAATAAGGTTTTCCCCAGGCTCTCAGTCCAAACCAATATGGGGTATCTGCTGATGAACCCTGAATCACCCCCAAAACTGTATATAAATCCTATCCAGGGAATTAAGGTGCAGGAGAACTACTCCATCATCTGAGTCTTTTGTTCCAAGAGTTGTAACACTTGGGAAGAAATCTCTCCTGACGTCCTGCCGCACTCCTCACTGGATAGTCTTCTTCTTCTTCTTCTTCTTCTTCTTCTTCTTCTTCTTCTTCTTCTTCTTCTTCTTCTTCTTCTTCTTCTTCTTCTTCTTCTTCTTCTTCTTCTTTGTTTTTTTTAATTAGATATTTTCTTTATTTACATTTCAAATGCTATTCTGAAAGTTCCCTGTATGACCCCCCCTCCACCCTGCTCCCCTACCGGCCCAATCCAACGTCTTGGCCCTGGCATTTCCCTTTACTGGGTTGGCCCAGCCCGAGCCAACTCAGCGCAGAGCTGCCTGTAGTTACCGGGCGACCTCTTCCTGCACACACTTCCCATTGCTGGAACACTTCCTTGCAAGAGGCCTGGCCAGAGATCTCTGTGGAAAACCTCTGGTACCCAGGCCCACACTCACTGATAAGTGGATATTAGGAAAGAATCCTAGGATACCCACTATACAACTCACAGTCCACATGAAGCTCTGGAAAAAGGAAGACCAAAGTGTGGATGCTCCAGTCCGACTTAGAAGGGGGAACAAAATCCTGGGTGGTAGAGAGAGGAAGAGACTTAGAAGGATGAGAGGAGGGGGAAGGGAAAGGGGGGGGCAGGGGGCAGGATCAGGTGTGAGAGAAGAGAGGGTCAGGAAATTGACCAGAGGTGAGTAGCAGTGGGACAATAAGTCATTTTTCAAGGGCTACAAGCACAGCTTTTTTTTTTAAGTCTTTGTACTAACTATATACTGTCTGAAGTTTCTTCCAGGTCATTTAGATGACACCTACCACAATTATAGTCAAACTTATCACACTTGAAAAGATAACATTTTTATATTTTAGAAGATAAACATACTTTATTTTTGCAAATAATTCACACTATAGACATCATAGGAGATAAAATAAATTGAAAATAAACTTAGTTTTAGTTGGAAATCGAACCCAGGGTTATAATAGGCATGTACTCTAACACTGAACTGTATTCCAAATTCATATTTTTCTTTCTTTTTTTTTTAAAGATTTATTTTATTTATTATATGTAAGTACACTGTAGCTGTCTTCAGACACTCCAGAAGAGGGCGCCAGATATCGTTACGGATGGTTGTGAGCCACCATGTGGATGCTGGGATTTGAACTTATCACCTTCGGAAGAGCAGTCGGGTGCTCTTACCCGCTGAGCCATCTCACCAGCCCCCAAATTCATATTTTTCTTAGTTTATTGAGAGGGATATTGTGGCACAACTTGTCTGGAACTTATTATATAGCTCAGGTTTGCCACAAAGTCATCTATGCTTCAGTCTCCTATGTACTTTGATTATAGGTATGTGACAACACCCTTAAAAAATGGACTGAATTCTGATGCCCATTATTCCTGCTGTTATTGCCATGAATGCCAAAATATAGAAGGGAGTTAGACCGTTAAATTTATTTCAGATTTCTATATTTCTTTTTCTCTGAGTGAATAGATTTTGTTTGGTGTGGTTTTATTTTGCTTTAGGGAAGCTACATCCATGACTCCTCAACAATGTTGCTGTCTGCCTAAATAAGGGGTGCTGAAAAAGTCATTACTAGGGTAAAACTCATACATTTGAAAGATTGAGGTGGGTACATGGAAAAAAGTTGGCAGGAGTAAAGGAAGGAGATGATATAATGTAATTTTTTTTAAAAAAATTAGAAAAGCGAGCCGGGCGTGGTGGCGCACGCCTTTAATCCCAGCCTCTTGGGAGGCAGAGGCAGGCGGATTTCTGAGTTCGAGGCCAGCCTGGTCTACAAAGTGAGTTCCAGGACAGCCAGGGCTATACAGAGAAACCCTGTCTCGAAAAACCAAAAAAAAAAAAAAAAAAAAAAAAAAAAAAAAAAAAAAAAAAAAAAAAAAAAAAAAAAAAAAATTAGAAAAGCATACTAAGAAGGATATTATATATTTAAAGAATTAGTATGTTATTGGATTTAAGAACAAAAATATCAGTATCAAAGGTATCTACAGTTACACAAAACACAAATTCACACACATACAAATACATATATATGTATATATGTATTATACATACATATATATGTAACATATATAATCTGCTTCCATGTTTCTATACTTTTTCTTACAAATATACATATTTTATACATGTTCTTATTATTCGCTGTACTTCTTTATTTTATTCATAAGAAAAAGTTAAAATGGATTAGCCATTTTTATTTCAAATTCATCCATTTCATAAACAAGAATGAACACATATTCTAAAAATTCTACAAAATATGTCAAAACCAAAATCAATCAAAATTTCTTTAACTTTACCTTTTCAAAAAGAAAACTTCCTTTTTAGTATTCTTTTAGTGTTTTCCTGTAGTTTCTTAGTATTTTATATATATTTTGATATTTTTATCCATTTATTTGAATAAACTGGTTAAGTTAAATACTTGTATAATTCATAGTTATGTGTAATTATTCCTAGTTTAGTTATTTTTTAGTTTATGTTACTAAATACCATATAGAAGGTATACTTTGAGATGACCTTAAAATATGACCAACATTGACAAATAAGACCACAGAACCAAAAATCTTCTATAATAAATGTAGAAGTAACCTTGAAAATGTGGAAAGAATCTTTCCCAGCTATCCATCTAAGACTAGGATGATGATGATGATGATGGTGGTGATGATAATGATGATAGTAATAATAACTTAAAAAACTAAGCACCATGAAGGAAAACTGTTCACTTTAAAGCATCAAAGTCCCTGATTGAGTGAAAATTCTAAAAATAATGACTTTTTTTTCTTTTTTACTATTATGAGCATCCCTTACCATCAGAGGCAAGCAAATTAAATGATAGTTCTCCTTACTCTAGTCAAAATAGCATATACTATGAAAATAATTGAAAACAAATTCTGGAGGGAATATTTGAGCAACATCCTCATTAACTCTTTGATAAAAACTGGTACTGTTGTTACAGAAATTACTGTAGAAGTTCCTCAAAAATCTAGCAATAGACCTAACATGGCAACTGTTCTATTCCTGGACATATGTACAAGGGACTCTTTATTGTACCACAAAGATGCCCGGTCATCTATGTTCATGGCTGCTCTAATTGCTATAGCTACGAAGTAAAAAAGAATGTCAAGAACCTGGTGAATAAATAATGAAAATGGGCCATACATAAACAAGGCAAATTTATTCACCTGTGAAACAAAAATAGAATTATAGAGTCTGTAAATACATAGCTGAAAAGAGGAAAATGCTTATTGTATGTAATCACCCAAACTAATGTGGACACTCGCTTTGAATCTTTATATTTGTGTAAAGCCTGGAAAATTGAAATGGAACAACAGGAAGGGGTTTTTAAGGAAGGGAAGTAGTAGAACAAAGGTTGTCTGAAGAGGCAAAGGGGTGTAATGAGAGGATAGAGGTTTAATTGAGAAAGGGATGGGAGAACATGACAGAGGAAGGGATTGGGTATTTTAAAATTCCATGAGTAAACCTATTTTAGAAGCTCCAGTTGTTTATAAATAGATTAATATATGATAGATGATAGATAGATGATAGATAGATGGATAGATAGATAGATAGATAGATAGATAGATAGATAGATAGATAGATAATAGGTAGGTGGTAGATAGATAGACAGACAGACAGACAGACAGACAGACAGATAGATAGATAGATAGATATGAAAAAGAGACAGAAGAGAGACATACAAAGACAGAGAGACAGAGATACAGATACAAATGGAGAGACAGAGACACCAAAAATAGTTACTCCATATGATTCGATAATACCTCTCTCAGATATCCAGATTTGCAGACAAAGCCTAGTAAGAGTTGTGGGAAACCACCTTCCCAGTTGATTGTAAGAGCACTATAGACCTTCAAAAGAAAAACAGATATCTTGTGGTTCACAACTTAATAAGGTACACAGCCCATTGTGGTGTCAGGATCATGGATCACTGGGTCATACCATGTCCTCAGTCAGGAAGTAGAGGGAGGAGTACTGAGGTTCAGCTGGCTTTCTTCTTTACCTTTGTACTAATTTTGAGTTCCTGTTGGCGGTGAGTTTTCTAGTCTCAGTTAAGTTTCTTGGGGGAATTCCTTTGGAGACACTACTAAAATTATATTACTTATAAAAGTCAACAATGAATATTATATTTATATATTTTATTCCTGATGCATGACTATTAATAGTAATGGCTTCAAATATTTCTGTTTCATTACTACATTGTTATTCACAGATGGAAGAAATTTTTTGAGGCATTTCTATATCAACTTTAGGGATATAAGAGGGAGCTGAGTGATTATAAGAGCAAGATAATCAAAAAGTTTTCTGTGAGACTATGTCTCTTAGTAATTGTCTTAGTCAGGGATTCTATTCCTGCACAAACATCATGACCAAGAAGCAAGTTGGGAAGGAAAGGGTTTATTCAGCTTACACTTCCACATTGCTGTTCATCACTGAAGGAAGTCAGGACTGGAACTCAAGCAGGTCACGAAGCAGGAGCTGATGCAAAAGCCGTGGAGGGATGTTCTTTACTGGCTTGCTTCCGCTGGCTTGTTCAGCCTGCTCTCTTATAGAACCCAAGACTACCAGCTCAGAGATGGTCCCACCCACAAGGGGCCTTTCCCCCTTGATCACTAATTGAGAAAATACCCCACAGCTAGATCTCATGGAGGTACTTCCCCAACTGAAGCTTTTTTCTCTGTGATAACCCCAGCTGTGTCAAGTTGACACAAAACTAGCCAGTACAGTAATGTAAGAAAATACATTTGTAAACACTGTACCAATATGACTACCTAAATATGATCTGAAAAACAGTAGTAGACATGTGAACACAGATGGCCAAAAGTCCATGAGGTCTTATCAATACATAGCTACAAGCAAGTAAGGAATACTGAGAGTGGGAGAAATAGTCTTCCCTAGGGAAGAGCACACTAATTGGTTATCCAGTAACAAGTGGTCAGCACTGAAAATATTCATACAAGTAATGTTACACAGAATGAGCATATATATGTGTGTGTGTGTGTGTGTGTGTGTGTGTGTGTGTGTGTGTGTGTATGCATATATAATGACAAACAGATAAAACTTTAAAAGAGAATTAAGGGGTGTATGATAGGGTTTGGATGTAAGAAAGGGAAGGGAAATCTGATGTAACTATATTATAATATAAAAATAATGTAAATATTTTTTTGAAATATATAATGGCTAAAATAATTTTATTTCCATTTCATGCTGATGTAAAAAGTATAAACTGTCCAAATAATCTTCATTTATGAAAATTAAGTGTTCATGTCTATCCATAATACAAAATTTTAAATGAAAACACGTGCCTGGAGCACCCCCATAACCCAATAGGTAGTGTTCTTACATTTAGAGAAGAGTTTTTAGTTCATGCCTATTGTCTTCACTTAGCAATAAATGCATTGTACTTTCATTGCTGAAACTTGTGGGGAATATTAAAAAGTTCCTGCGTTACACCCAGCTACTCTGCCCTGGCTGCAGTTTTGCCACCTCTGCCTCTGGTTGCTTGTATCATAGCCTCTGTACCTTCTCAGTCATAAACACCTTGTGGTCAGTGGTCCCAAATTCCAATAACCTAGTAAATGAAAATCCTAGATTTTAATTAATCAGTCAGATTTATATAACAATAAATTCTAAATTCACAAGATTCCCAAATAATAATTTCAGAGCCAATTGATAAGTATAAAAGCTGCCCACCTAGATTAGACAAGCTATTCCAATTATTCTATCCTTTTATTATATTCACAACTATCTGAGGCTATTTAAAGCCACGTAGACTCTAGATGGTCTTCTTCCTGCTCCATCTTCCTTCTGCTCTTCCACCTGTCTCCTCTGTTCCCATCTCTGCAACTCTTTGCTCCACCTCCCTTTGCCCTGTCCAATCACAGGCTTCTTGTTGTATAAATATTTAATGTGATTGGACAGAGAAAATTATGCTACATAAACTGTACCAAGTTGAGACAAATTCTTTGTTTGTACTAACAAAGCATAGAGTTCTTGAGATTATTAAACACATTGATCTGAAAGGTCACAGATCACATGCATTAAAATAGCCATGTTTATTCATCTGTACTGTCTCATTAATTCATTAGTACATATCAAGTGTATATGGACATATGTGCAGAATTTTGTTTATTTTCTATTTTTAACACTAGTATTAATACACAAACAATATAATCCAATTTCCACAGTTTATATATACCACAATTTCTTTAACAATATTCATTTAATGTTCACAATTTTCTGTATTTGAAAGTGAGATTCAACCATAAACAATTTTGTCATAAATATCCTTGGCTGAACATCAAAGTAACACATTGTTCTCTGGGGATCAATACTGAAGTGCAGTGTAGTTGAAACATCTGGCTCTATAGCATAAAAAGGATTAAAACTAGAGACAAATTTTCTCATATATCTTTAGCTGGCTCTAACAGATGTATCTGCAACCTGCATCTGGAGTAGCTGCTTGCTATGCATAAAAAAAACTTATGGAGATTCTACAGACCTTCACTGCTGGAAAAATTCTGAGTCTGGTTCAGCAAGAGTAACATGATCTTGTTCAAGTCCCCTGAATACTCAGTATGAATCTGAAGGACCAGCTCGGTGTTGAAAGTTTCAAAGAAACGCACTAGACTTAGGTACAACATAGTTCCCTAGGAACAAAGCCTATCATAGGCCTTCCAAGATCTAAATGCCACATAAAGCATGTGAAGCAAGACAAAAACCAATGGGCCGTAGGAGCTTCTCACATGTAAAATCTGCACTAACACACTGTATAAATAGGCTTCCAAGAGGTTAAGATGACCTAATATTAAATTATCCATTAAACAAAAAGTAATACCATTAAGAAGGAAGCATTCAAAGTCTTTTGTCTGATCACTAACTACATACAATACTCAAGCAGAAATTACTAGATAACAGAAGCCCAGGTAATTGTTTATGTCTAGGAAAGAAAAGGCCATTAGTAAGGACCATCCAAAATTGACTTAACTACACATGTTTAGTGCCCAAGTCTAATGTACAGAGTCCAGGGCTACTTCCAGGGCCAAACCTTCCATGGGATATTACTGGATGCTATCACCCCATTTTATGTTTTGCAGTGGAACCAAGAGTGATGTGGATGCTAGGTTAGGACTCTATCAGTGACTTACTACAAATTCAGCCCACTGTCAAATGACAGGACAGCATCTGAACATCTGAGATCAATCAGAGACTTGAGGCCTCAAAGCAAAAGCAATTGGAGTACTAGCACAAGGAAAGAACCAGGGACAAGCATGTTCAGAGAACCACAGCTTTGATGTGCTTACCAGAAGGAGAAGCAACTGAGA
>LR754859.1:0-14635 GCA_902729485.2 Mus minutoides | reverse complement strand
GCAAATTGTCTTTTCTAGATCATTGAAGAATTGAGTTGGAATTTTGATGGGCATTTCATTGAATCTGTAGATTGCTTTAGGCAAGATAGCCATTTTTACTATATTGATTCTGTCAATCCATGAGCACGGGAGATCTTTCCATCTTCTGATATCTTCCTCAATTTCTTTCTTCAGAGACTTGAAGTTCTTATCATACAAATCTTTCACTTCCTTCTTTGAGTCACACCAAGATATTTTATATTGTTAGTGACTATTGTGAAGGGTGTTGTTTCCCTGATCTCTTTCTCGGCCCATTTATCCTTTGTATAGAGAAAGGCCATCGATTTGTTTGAGTTAATTCTATATCCAGCTACTGTGCTGAAGCTGTTTACCAGGTTTAGGAGTTCTCTGGTGGAGTTAATGGGGTCACTTATATAAACTATCATATCATCTGCAAATAGTGATAATTTGACTTCTTCCTTTCCAATTTGTATCCCCTTGACCTCCTTTTGTTGTTGAATTGCTCTGGCTAGGACTTCAAGTACTATATTGAATAGGTAGGGAGAAAGTGGGCAGCCTTGCCTAGTCCCTGATTTTAGTGGGATTTCTTCCAGTTTCTCTCCATTTAGTTTGATGTTGGCCACTGGTTTGCTGTAGATTGCTTTTATTATGTTTAGGTATGGGCCTTGAATTCCTGACCTTTCCAAGACTTTTATCATGAATGGGTGTTGGATTTTGTCAAGTGCTTTCTCAGCATCTAAGGAGATGATCATGTGGTTTTTATCTTTGAGTTTGTTTATATAGTGTATTACGTTGATGGATTTCCATATATTAAACCATCCCTGCATAAGCCTACTTGGTCATGATGGATGATCGTTTTGATGTGTTCTTGGATTCGGTTAATGAGAATTTTGTTGAGTATTTTTGCGTCGATATTCATAAGGGAAATTGGTCTGAAGTTCTCTATCTTTGTTGTGTGGCTATGAGGTTTAGGTATCAGAGTAATTGTGGCTTCATAAAATGAATTGGATAGTGTGCCTTCAGATTCTATTCTGTTGAATAGTTTGAGAAGAACTGGAATTAGGTCTTCCTTGAAGGTATGATAGAACTCTGCACTGAACCCATCTGGTCCTGGGCTTTTTTCGGTTGGGAGACTATTAATGACTGTTTCTATTTCTTTAGGAGATATAGGATTGAACTTTTAAAATGAAAAAGACTGTGGGACTTTTAAAGTTATTTAAGATCTTGGGGATGAATAAGAACTGAGAGTTGAGGCTCACTAGTGATGTGTTTGTCTGTCAAGCTGACAAGGGGTCAGTTGTACTGGCTAGTTTTGTGTCAACATGACACAGGCTGAAGTTATCACAGAGAAAGGAGTTTCAGTTGGGGAAATGCCTCCATGAGATCCAGCTGCAAGGCATTTTCTCAGTTAGAGATCAAGCGCAGAGGTCCTTTTGTGGGTGGTGCCATCTCTGGGCTGATAGTCTTGGGTTCTATAAGAGAGCAGGCTGAGCAAGCCAGGGGAAGCAAGACAGTGAGGAACATCCCTCCATGGCTTCTGCATCAGTTCCTGGTTTCTAACCTGTTTGAGGTCCAGTCATGACTTCCTTGGTGATGAACAGCAGTATGGAAGTGTAAGCTGAATAAACCCTTTCCGCCCCAAATTGTTTTGTGGTCATGATGTTTGTGCAGGAATAGAAACACTGACTAATACACTCATAATTACATACTTAATACACACTTACATACGCATATGGAGCAAAAGACCAAGCACTGGTACAGAAATAACTTACTCATTCTGGATGAAAAATGAGTTCTAATGTTTATTGCATAGAAAAGAAAAGGCTTCCCCCCTTTTAATCTTAAATGAATTAAACCTATGTTCTTAAGAAGAAAAGTTTTGTTCCTTTTAATAAGACTAAGCCTGCCTTGTTATTAAGAAAGGATCTGTTCTGTCCCATGGTAAGGAGAAGGCTGCCTGCTCCTGCTGCTCTCTGCAGTGTATTCTCTTTTCCTCTTTCCCTCTTGATTCTGCACCCTCCTTTCTTAGTATTATATCTTACCTATATTTTCTAAGTTATTCCACTCTGCATTCCCCTTCTAATTGTGTTCTCTTCTCCTGATGTGATGTCACAATAATGCTCTTATTCTCAATGTCTATTCTATAAAATCTATGCCTATATTTCTAAGTTCTTCTTGAGTTCAGTTATGTCTAAAAAGTGTTCTGTCTAAAAACGTCTCCTTAGCTCAGTTCCCTCTCAATTCTTCTCAGCTCAGGTCTTCTCACCTCAGTCCCGCTTACCTTAGTCTCGCTCACCTCAGTCCAGCTCACCTCAGTCCAGCTCACCTCAGTCCCGCTCAGCTCAGTCTCTGTTCTGCCACCTCTCTTTGTCCTCAGCCTTTGAACATCTTTCAGAATGCATGATCACGTGTTTAATAGTTCACCAAAAGTTCACACACAAAATCAAATTATCAATTGAAATAGAAGTTTACAATGGAGAATGTTTGCATGCATATCCATTAGGAGTAAATTATGTAGCTTAACATCTTGTCTCAGCTCCACAGGTTCACTGAAAGTTTAAAACCATAACTAAGTTATAAATAAAGTTTTGCATAGATAGACCCAGTCAATATTTTATCTTCTTACCTAGCACCTATAAAAACTCAATAGTTCCCTTTTTATGTCCTTAGTTAATTATTTTACAACCTCTTGGAATGTGCTCTGAGTAGAAGAAAGTCTGGTTACCATCTAAGAGCAATTAACTGGTGGCACTGGAGAAACACAGAGTTCTTATTGCAGTTTTGACTATCAGAAAAGGACCTAATAGCAGTCCCACTCTCAAAGAGCTTAATAATCACAGATATAACTGTAGGAATTTTTATAGGATCATCATTAAAACTTAAGTCATCTATTTGTCTATATAGCAATACAGGATAGCACATCTTAGTGGATCTGCAGAGATCTGATCCAAAGGGGTGTTGCTATTAATTAGTGATTGTTTTATATGTTTAATAATAACAGGGAAAACACATTAATAGCAGGAATCTTTCCTAAAATGAATCCCTTACAGCCTTGCTTAATAAGGGCACACCTGTCAGAGGTTATATATAATTCAAGGCAAGCCATTTCAGGATGATAATCTGCTGTTATTAGCTTGTCCCATTATGGCTCCTGACACCAACCCTTCACCTGAGAGTGAGCAACAGCGCACAGACAGAAGCAGTAGCAAGTGGATCCCTAAAATGCTCCTCTCTCCATGTAGATCTTGAGTATAGGGACCCTTATCTATTGCCTGGGGTACTGATCTCACCTTGGGATCAGAGATCTTTGACCTTCAAACCTGGAATGCATGTAGCAACCAGGGTCTGCAGCATTATATCAGCTTTCCTGTTTTCCATGCCATCTCTGCTTCTACTTCCCCTCTTCCTGCTCTGCCACTCTCAACTGTTCATCTGCTAATTCAGTAGTCAGTGGCTGTTTCAAGGACTCAGGGTGTCTCCATCTGTTAGAATGGGTTTAAGGATCCAGGGAACCCAGAAGGCTATCCAGGACCTGGGCACTAAGTGAAGCTAGGATCACTAAGGTACAGGCAACCTCTCCCAGCTTGTAATCTAGAAATCATAGTGAGTGTCCAACTGCTCCAGTAAATTCATCTAAAGAGGATGTGTCAGAAACCTTAACACAGAGCTGGTGAGCCATCACAGAATGGGATATTCATGTAGGATCCAAGTTATCTTGGTGGTTCTGTGGATTCAGGTGGGTGAGAGCTGACCACAGGCAGGCCCAAGGCCGTCACAGAGAACCACTTCTTCAGCTGTGAACTACAGTTTCCAGAGTTTTGTGCTAAGAAACCAAGACCCAGGGCTTAGGACCAGAGAGGCTGGTTGTAAGCAGGGATGTCCATGAACCCAGCACCAGGTATTAGAAACACATACCTTTTGGGATTGAAGGCCAGGACCAGGGATTGAGCGCTGATGCTGGGACCTTCAAGAGACCATTAGCAGATAAAATTGGTGGTATTGGGTAGGCAGGCTATACTAATCAGTGTCAAGTTCCACAGGACCTTCAGCTGTCAAACTGTGTCCATTACGGTTCTCCCTGTTGCTTGTCACTCTTATTTTATGATTCCAGTTTACCTGCACTACGTATTGAAAGTAATGGGGGAGGAGGGGATCCATGAAGAGAAGTTTTATTGGACCTAATGTTGCAACACTAGAAGAGATAACTCAGGCGTGTCTTCTGGCCAAGTAAGTGAGCTGGGGTAGCCTATTTGCATAGCCCAAGAAGGAATGTTTGTGCAATCACCACATTCATTTTGGATTGACTACAGTCATTAAGGTTCATTTGGCCAATTGTAGTTTGCTGCCAGTCATGGTAGGCTTTTCAATTCAGAATGCTCTCTTTGGGCTGAGTGTTTAAGAGGTTCATGGAAAAGGCTTGATACAAAGTGTGATGTTTACTATTGTCAAGTTGACAAAATCTAGAATTTCTGGAAGATGGATTTGCAGGTGGCATTTATAATTGTCTTGATTACTCTACCTAATAAGACACATCTTACCTCTAGGTGGGACCACTCCCTGGGCAGAAGATTCTAAGTTATATGAAGTAGAGAAAGCAAGCTAAGCACCACTATGCATTCATTTCTGCTGAGTCGTATGTGCCCCAGGTCCTGGGGCCCTGCCATGGTAGGTGGCAGAGGAGTGAGGAGTAAGGAAAAGACAAACACTCATACACTGAAACTGAGATACAGTATAGTTCTTCAATCACAAGCACCATAGTGTGTCACCTCTGTGTGTTCATGAAGTACTGTAAGATGAGCTTAGCTAGTCTCAATAGAAGATCTCTATAAGTAAGCAATCTTTGGTTGCCATGGACCAGGCTCTATCTGCCTCTCTCAATCTGTGTGGAATCAAGGTTTTCCAGACAGCTTGGCAAAGATTTGGAGAGAATTGATGAACAGACACAGACACAAGGGAGTGCTGTATCTGGATGTAATTTCTAATATTGCAATACCTGACTGTAATGAAGATTCTATGTATACTTTTGCTAAACCTGACCTGAGACCTCTAACTCTTATCCAGTAAAATACTGTAAGAAAGCATGCAAGGCATTGCACAATATTGCAGGGACAAAACTGGGGCATTCTAGCTATGGGAATGCTGAGGTTCCAGGGGGCTAAGTTTCCTTGAAACTCTTTGCCTTGTGACCGCTTCCAGGCTTTTAGGCCTGCCAAGTGAGTCACTACTGGAGTGAATGTAGCATTTGGTTGCTTCCAGTCATCCCAGTCATCTGGCATGAGGAAGAGGCAGTTGATAGCCTTTGCACACATTGATCAATCATTCATAAAAACTCATACTCAGGTTCTCAAAGAGAATTTTGTCACCCCATTACAACCTGGCTCATATGTGTAATGGTGTCAACAGTTAGCTAGTCTCAATAGAAGATCTCTATAAGTAAGCAATCTTTGGTTGCCATGGACCAGGCTCTATTTGCCTCTCTCAATCTGTGTGGAATCAAGGTTTTCCAGACAGCTGGGCAAAATCTGGATGAAATGGACAAATTTCTAGACAGATACCAGGTACCAAAGTTAAATCAGGGTCAGATAAATGATCTAAACAGTCCCATAACCCCTACAGAAATAGAAGCAGTCATTAAAATCTCCAAACCAAAAAACCTCAGGACCAGGGGGTGTAGTGCAAAACTGCATTATACCTTCAAAGAAGACCTAATTCCAATAACTCTTCAAAATATTCCACAAAATAAAAACAGAAGGAACATTACCTAATTCATTCTATGAAGCTCCATTTATACTTATACCTAAACCAAACAAAAACAGAGAACCTCAGGCCAATTTCACTTATGAATATTGATGCAAAAATACTGACTAAAATGCTCACAAGCTGAATCCAAAAAGACATCGAAATGATCATTCACCATGACCATGTAGGCTTCATCAAAATGATTATTCACCATGACCAAGTAGGCTTCATCGAAATGATCATTCACCATGATCAAGTAGGCTTCATCCTACACATGAAGGGATGGTTCAATATATGGAAATCCATCCATGTAATACACTATATAAACAAACTCAAAGAAAACAACACATGATCATCTCATTAGATGCTGAAAAAAGCATTTGACAAAATAGAACTCCCCTTCATGTTACAAGTCTTGGAAAGATCAGGAATTCAGAGTCTATACCTAAACATAGTAAAAGCAGTATACAGCAAACCAGGAGCCATCATCAACTAAATGGAGAGAATCTTGAACTAATCCTACTAAAATCCATTCTTATCTTCCTGTACAAATCTCAAGTCAAAATGAAACAAGCACCTCCACATGAAACCAGATACACTCAATCTAACAGAAAAGATAGTGGTGAAAATTCTCAAACACATAAGCACAGGAAAAAGATACTGAAAAGAGCACCAATGGCTTATGCTCTAAGATCAAGGATTGACAAATGGGACCTCATAAAATTGAAAAGCTTCTGTAAGACAAAGGACATTGTCGATAAGACAACAGATTGGGAAAAGATCTTTAGCAATCCTCCATCTTATAGAGGGTTAATATCCAATATGTACAAAGAACTCAAGAAGTTAGACCCCATAGAACCAAATAAGTCTTTTAAAAATGGGGAAGAGAGCTAAACAGAATTCTAAACCAAGGAAATTCAAATGACTGAGAAGCACCTAAAAAATGTTCAACATCCTTAGTCTTCAGGAAAACACAAATCAAAACAATCCTGAGATTCCACCTCACACCAGTCAGAATGGCTAAGATGAAAAACTCAAGTGACAACAGATGCTGGTGAGGATGTGGAGAAAGAGAAACACTCCTCCATTGCTGGTGGGATTGCAAGTTGGTACAACCACTCTGGAAATCAGTGAGGTGTTTTCTCAGAAAACTGAACATAATGCTATTGAGGACCCAGCTATATCACTCCTGGGCATATAACCAGAAGATGTTCTAACTTGTAATAAGATCACATGTTCCACTATATTCTTAGCAGCCTTATTTATAATAGGCAGAAGCTGGAAAGAACACATATGTCTCTGTCAACATAGGAATGAATACAGAAAATGTGATACATTTACACAATGGAATATTACTAAACTATTAAAAGCAATGACATCATGAAATTCCCAGGCAAATGGTTCGAACTTTAGAATATCATCCTGAGTGAGGTGACTCAGTCACCTAGGAAGAGAAACAGTATGTACTCATGGATAAGTGGATATTGGCCCAAACGTTCAGAATACACAAGATTCAATTCAAAGACCATGTGAAACATAAGAAGAAGGAATACCAAAATGTGGATGTTTCAGTGATTTTTAGAAGGGTTCCTATTTCTTCTGTTTGTCCCCATACCTTGCCCACTAAAGAAGCCCACTGTTTAAGCACATGCAAGTTATGGTTTCTATTTGTAATTAAAAAGAAGTTCCAGTTCCTTAGATATGATATAAACTGCAAAACACGTTTTCAACCTACACTAAACTTGATACATCATTAGCATGTATATTCTTCTCTTTGTTCTTTTTCTTTCATTGTATTTTTCTATTTTTAGCATTTTTATAAGATATTTTCTTCATTTATATTTCAAATGCTATCCCGAAGGTCTCCTATACCCTCCACCCACCCTGCACCCCTACCTACCCACTCCCACTTCTTGGCCCTGGCATTCCCCTGTACTGGGGCATATAAAGTTTGCAAGACCATCTTCTCAATGATGGCTGACTTGGTCATCTTCTGCTAAATATGCAGCTAGAGGCACGAGCTGTGAGGGTACTGGTTCCACCTATAGGGTTGCAGACCCCTTAAGCTCCTTGGGTACTTTCTCTAGATCCTCCATTGTGGGTCCTGTGTTCCATCCAATAGATGACTGTGAGCATCCACTTCTGTATTTACCATGCACTGGCATAGCCTCACATGAGACAGCTATATCAGAGTCCTTTCAACAAAATGTTGCTGGGATGTACAATAGTGTCTGTGTTTGGTGGCTGATTATGGTATGGATCCCTCATTGGGGCAGTCTCTGGATGGTTCATCCTTTGGTCTCAGCTCCAAACTTTGTCTCTGTAACTCCTTCCATGGGTATTTTGTTCCCTATTCTAGGAGGAATGAAGTATCCACACTTTAGTCTTCCTTCTTCTGTATTTTCTTGTATTTTGCAATTTTCAGAATGACTAAGACCAAAAATTCGGGTCACAGCAGATTCTGGTGAGGATCTAGAGAAGGAGGAACAATCCTCCATTGCTGGTGGGATTGCAAGCTTGTACAACCACTCTGGAAATCAGTCTGGAGGTTCCTCAGAAATTTGAACACAGTACTACCAGAAGATCCAGCAATACCTCTCCTGGGAATATACCCAGAAGATGTTCCAAATGGTAATAAGGACACATGCTCCACTATGTTCATAGCAGCCTCATTTATAATAGCCAGAATCTAGAAAGATCCCAGATGTCCCTCAACAGAGGACCGAATACAGAAAATGTGGTACATTTGAACGATGGAGTACTACTCAGCTATTAAAAACAATGAATTTATGAAATTCTTAGGCAAATGGATGTATCTGGAAGATGTCATCCTGAGTGAGGTAACCCAATCACAAAAGGACTCACTTGATATGCACTCACTGATAAGTGGATATTAGCCCAGAAACTTAGAATATTCATTGTATTTTTCTAACAGCCAGCCATCTCACCCCTGTAAGCAGTTCTTCCTTCCCCTAAAAGGGACCTCAACAAGCGTTCCCAGGCTGCTCTCTAAAATCCTGACTTAAAGAGATACAGCCAAATCGCACCCCAAAACTAAAGCTTGCTTCATTCAGACAGTTGTGACTTGGTCTTCTCCTCGCAATTCTCAGGTTTAACATACAGTGACATCCCTAGTAAGATGTGCCTGGACTGCCAGCTGAGCAAGTCAGAGGAAGCAAGGTGGTAAGTGGCATTCTTCTATTATCTTTGCTTCAAATTCTGCCTTCAGTTCCTGCCTTGACTCTCCTCAAACACAGATGATGACCTGTAAGCCAGATAAGCCCCTTCTTCCTTCAGTTGCTTTAAGGCATGCTATCTATCACAGCAACAGAAAATCAAAATACATGTTGGGCACAGTCTTCTCTATGCTCTCATTTCCTCACACTATGAATCAAAATTTACCTAGTTCTTCCTATTATACCTTCCTTAGTGCCAGTCTGCTATAAGAAATATCTTCTGAGCCACACGGGTACTGTCTTTATAAGAGCAGCTATGCCTACTTGTGAAGGACCATCACAGTTGGGCCTGAAAACTGTAGGCTTTCCCTCCTAACAGAACTGTATGGAGAAGATCATTAGAACCTCACCTGAGCTTCCAGCCACTACTCCAAGCCATTTATGTGTAGTTTTTTCATAATTACAAGTAGCATAAGAAGCCTAAGGAAGTGCTATAATAGTGGCTTGGAGAGGGTAAATGACAGGGACAACACCTATGTGGCCATGCTTAGTGCAGACCCACCAGCATGGCTGCTGTAGGATCACTGGTATTCTTGTTCATACATTCCATTCATGTTCTGTAAGGAAGTATAATAAACTCTCTGGTTCTCCCATTGAAAGCTTTGGTGGGTTCAAACTTTGATTAGTCATTGGGTTTTGGGAGACATGCCAATCCAAGGCTTTTTCTGGGACTCTAATGTATGAAGGAGGCAATACTTGACAAAGCTAGTAGTAGTTTAGTGTCTGGGCCTTGGGGGAGCTTTTTCCTGGGGTTCTGACCCCAGGTATAGACAAGAAATGTATTCCTTCTCTAATACCAGGATTATGCTTAGCAAGGCCAATAACAGCTTGGGGCTAGGGCTTTAAGGAAGTTGTGATTTTGGATCTTAAAAACCCACCTCCTCCCCCACTGAAGGGTTTTAGTTATCAGTCCCAAGGTCACTATGTGCTCAGTCTCTGAGTACTTGAGATATCCTGTTTCCTTTGTGCAACATTTCTTGATTATAACTTTGTCTCATGTATGAAGGATTTCTCCTGATTGGCACATTTTCCCTTGCAAACTTTATATAATACACTAAATTTCTTAATAATCTTCCTTTGTATAGGGAATCAGCTTATGCAAGATGTCCCATCAAAATGTTGATGCTGCCCAACTGTTGGGTGCCTGCTAAAACAGAGAAGCTGACCCTGCACCTGGGGTTTGTTCCATTGCATTTCAAACAGTGTTTGCTTCACAAGGTCCTCAGCTGAGTCTACTCCAGAACACACTTTTCACATTGGACAATTACCCTCCCTTTAGTTAAAAAATAGCATGTCTCTGTCTGCCTTTATTATAAACACACACACACACACACACACACACACACACTTTCCTGTCTTCTTCATTTTCTCAATTTAGTCCTCCTACCTAGGACCCTGTCAATAAAAATATAGCCTGATGGTCCAGATCAATTGTATCCTTATAAAGAAAAAAGGGGGGGGGGATAAATGTTGTTTATGACTCCCTCAGGGAAAAATTCTCACAACAGGGTCCCCTGTGGTCAGTCGTTGCACATCTGTCACAGCTTTTGTAGCACTTGTTGCTACAGTATGCTAGATGACGTCAGCCTTGCATACATACTCTGCACACCTAAACATGCAAGGAATAAAAGAGCCGAGGGTGAACCTTAGATCTGGCTTAAAAACCAGTTAGTGGGCTTCAGGGCTCCAGAGGGATGATCCTCAGACCCTCAAGATGTTCAGGGAGTTCCATATTCACACCAAAAAGAGTCAATCCCACTTCTCTCTGTAACCCCTCCACCCTCCCACCCCCGCTATCGGTAAATCCCTACATTCACAGACAGGGGTTCCCTGGAGGGAATGATCCGGGGCTGAAATGAGACTAAGGGGGATGGGGAAGAGAAATGATCGCCAACGCTACATGGTTGCTGCTCAAAGCGACTGTTTAATGGAGAACAAGCACTTGGGGAAAAAGAGGCCCGCCCCCAGTCTTCTGCGCAGGCGTCTGGAGTTTGGCGGGAACCCCGAAGTATCATGAGATGTTCCAGGTGCACACTGATGAGCTGGGCGAAGCTGAGGTCCTGGGAGACACACAGAAGCAGGCTGCAGGGGCACTGGGCTATTCTTAGCCTAATTAACAAGACAACGGATGCCGCTGGGAGGGTGGGCGGGGCTCCTCAAGGCTTGGTCACAGCATCAGCTATGCTGATGAGAGAAGAGGCACCACATCTCTCCTTGCTTGGTGACCCAGCGGTAGCTTTGATGTTGCCAGAACTTTCTTTGCATCGGTTAAGAATTATTAGGAAATGCAGGATCAAGGGCAACAGTAACCATGATGTGCCCCAAATTCCAGCAGTAGAGGGATGTAAATTATCTCTTGTCAATGCTAGAGAAAACCTGAGGATGAACAGCAGAGAAAGGAGTGAGGCAGACTACAGTCAGGTGTGCAGAATTGCAGGATGGTCTCCAGTCGAGCTGAAGTCTGAACCCCGATGGTCATAATTCACCTACAGGACAAGGTAGGCATTCCCTCATTCTCCTGGAACTCGGGCCCCTGCCTAAGGTACCACTTCCCACAGCCCCCACAAGAGAAGCATGGTCAGAGATCATGTAAGCAATGGCTCAAGCTTCTGACCTTCAGGATAAACTCCTCCCCAGTTACCTAGCATCAGTTAAGACCATAAAAAGGGGTTCTCACCCCACACCTCACTCTCTTATTCTTACTCTTATTCCTTTGTCCTCTGCCTCTCACTTCTCTCTCCTCTTCCCTTTCTCTTTGTCTTCCTTTCTTCTCCTCTCTCCTATTACTCTTTATCTCTAGCCTTCTCTCTCTCTCTCTCTCTCTCTCTCTCTCTCCTACCTTCTCTCTTTCCCCTGCATTTCTATAATAAAGCTCTTAAACCATAGAGTCTCTGCTATGCTTTTTCAAGTTCTGCTGCGCACTCTGGTTAGTGTTGAGAACCTCTTCTCCTATTCCCCCTCTCCCACAACCCTGGTGGCTTTAGCAAAGTAGCTGGGGGGGGGTCCCCAGGTTGGAGGCTGCCCCTTCTCCACCCCCTGCAGCGTGGGTCAGAGGCTTAGATGCTCACCAGGGGCCGTGTGGAAAGCATCCCAGCAGCCCCCCAGCAGCCCCCCAATGCCTGCGTCCACCTGCCCAGAGCACAGGAATATGGCCGGACATTAGGCCCCTTTTCCTCCCCTACTTTCCCCAGGGCCCCCAGCTCAATGCAGCAAAGAAGGCAATGATCCCAAGGAAGGTTATTGGAGTTCAGAAAAATATATGAGCACATTAACAGAACTGCCCTTACCCCAAACTCCTTCAGAATAAACTAGTTTCAAACACAGTTGTCTAGCATGTAATCCCATCAGTCTCATGGAGGAAGACTCTGAGTGCACTGAACAGAAAATGTCATCGGTGTAACCTGAATCTGAATATGACCTTCTTCTATAGGAGAAGGGAACCATCAAAAAACACAGTGATAATGATGTGGGAAAGCTTCAGTGTTCAGGAACCATGAAAATATTTATAGTATTTATTGAAAGAATTTTCTGTTTATCTGTTTAAAGGTTATTATGACTCTGGTCTCCGGATTCCGATCCTGGGTTCCTACCGAGTTCCAGAGGACAATGGTCTTCTCGTTTGAATTTCGTCAAAGATTACTAAATAAATTTCATATCTTAGTTTTCATTGTCAAACGTCAAAACTTTCTAAATAAACAGTGTAAGCATCAGCAATGCACCATCAGGTGGTGTCCGAATGCAACATGCCTTATGTCCCTATGCTATAAACAAAGGCCACCCAACTGTGGACTGGAGTTCTACCTTGTCCCCTACTGACATTCAGATTTTCTTTTTTGCATTATCATTATCTTACAGGGGACAGGGGGCTAAGTCATTTTACTTTGGCTTGTCAGTTGCTGGTTCTTGCTCAGAACTTAAAGCAGCTTCCAAGTCTTCAAACCCCAAAATCTTAATCACTCCTACACGAGTGGCGATGCCAAAGAGCAGTGCAACAAAGAGGAAGTAAATACGACCAAAGAGTATTCTTAAATACACCACTGGCTCTTGTTTCTGTTTTATTGTGTGCCTTTGAACTGGAGGGGACCCACTCTCTATGCTCCCACTTTGTCCCTCTTCATTGCAATTTGGAGGTTTCCAACCAAAATGACAATGGCAATTCCGATGATTATTACACACTCCTCTGAAATTGCATTTCTCTGGGGTGCAGTCATAACCCAAATGAGATAAACTTCCACTGCAAGCTCCTTGATTACAGAACTTACTATTGGAGCACGGGGTACCATGTTTCACCAGTCCAGCATCTGTTGTTTCTGTCCCACGATGTTCATCAAGCCCAAAGCAGGTAAACCCAGAGATAACCGATTGATGGAATGAAACATGTTCTTGCAAATGTGGAAGATTGGTGACATTGGTACACTGCAACCTTCCACACAGCTTGTTCTGATCATCACAAGCATTGAATGTGACCGAAAGAAGACGAGATCATGTCACGGGTTTAGCTTTGACAACAAACAACTACAGTATCGTGAATTATAATCGTAACAATCGTGAATGTGGTTTCTAAAGGAACGTGACATGTAACGCTAGTCACGTCAATGGAAACATCGTCATTGGGAGAAGACTCGTACCACAGGGTAGAACGTCTATTCACAGTTGACCCGTTTAGTACTTAGCCCCATTACAGTACTCTGGAAGATCACATATGTTCTGGATAGGTCTGCAGAGTGTCCCAGAAGGACTGAAGGTACAGTTTGCACAGCATAATTCTTTATCACAAATGCTACCAGGTGTTAACCTGCAATCACTTTCACAGCAGGGATCTGAATAACATGCCTTATGGGAGCCACAGTCACACTGCTCATTGTTATCTACTTTGAAGTTTCCACAAAACTTATAAGTAAGTGATGTATTATAATAAACATGATGGTCATAGAAAAGACATGGCATCAGATTGGGTGTATTAAGTATGTCGCTTATCTCTGCAAGGGAACAATTGCTGAAAGCATCTGTTAATTCAGGATTCTTGAACATAATGCAAGTGTTCCTTCTCTGGCAGACACAGTACTTCTCATCATGTTTTAGGCCTAAACTCCTTCCAACACGATTGGTTATTATAGTAGATAAAAATAAAGGATTTCGATTAAATTTACCAAGGCAAATTAGGGCTGAGGAAGAACATATACTCCTCTCAGCTGGATTAACTTGGTCATCTCTTGGTGAATTGCTATTAATTAAAGCTCCTGCATCAGGCTTAAAATTATTATAAAAGACTGACACATAATAATTATAAGCCTGCCCTCCTGGATCATGAAAATCATGTTTAAATGGATCATCTTGGGTATACACAGTCATGAGAAAGACATAGTACCGCATATGAAGACTGGTCAGATAGGTGTCCATTAAACTAATGAGTTGAAACAAATAATCAAGAGTAGCTGGAAGTTTGTCACCTGTAGCAGAATCATATAGAGAATGTGTTGCTTGAAAGTGGCCTTTTATAGCAGCTGGATGCGTAGCATAGTTCTTACTAGATATTCTGGGAGCTCCATCAGCATATTCCAATCTGAAGGGAGGACCTGTGTTATGGCTCCAGTGCTTCCATGCATTCACAGGCCCTGTGTCATCAGACTCAGATACTATCTGGGACACAAGGTGTTCAA
>LR752092.1:0-101875 GCA_902729485.2 Mus minutoides | reverse complement strand
TTCTTCCACCTAGAGGGTTGAAGACCCCTTCAGCTCCTTGGGTACTTTCTCTAGCTCCTTCTTCCTTGGGAACCCTGTGTTCCATCTAATAGCTGACTGTGAGCTTCCACCTCCATGTTTGCCAGGCATTGGTATAGTTTCCCCTGAGACAGCTATATCCGGGCCCTTTCAGCACCATCTTGCTGGCATATGCTATAGTTTCTATGTTTGGTGGCTGATTGTGGGATGGATCCCTGGCAGCTGCAGTCATTGGGTCTATCCTTTGGATTCAGCTTCACAGATGATCTCTTTAACTCTTTCAATATGTGCATTGTTCTTAATTCTAGGAAAGGGTGACGTGTCCACATTTTGATCTTCCTTCTTCTTGAGTATCATGTGTTTAGTAAATTGTATCTTGGGTAGTCTAGGTTTCTGGGCTAATATCCACATATCGGTGAGTACATGTTATGTGAATTCTTTTGTGAATGGGTTACTTCACTCAGGATGATGGCCTCCAGATCCATCCATTTGCCTAGGAATTTCATATATTTATTGAATAAATAAATAATTGATTTCTTACTGAGAAAGTAATTTAAGAATTCAAGTCTCTCATTTCTTAAGTTATAAATATATGTGATCATTTCTCTACAATTCAGTCTTGTCATGAAAAAGCTTTGCCAGTTGGTCACCGTCTCAAAGGGTTTATCTCAAATTCTGGACCTTTCAATACAATAAAATTAACACAAAGGGAATGTGGGGGACACCTTGAAATATTATGCAGACAAGAAAATTTTGATTTCACACTTCAGCAGCCAAATTGTGTGTCATTTTCTTTATTAATAGTTAAACAATCTACTTTAAAACATTTCTGGTTCAAAACACAATTTTGTTGATTTGATTTTTATTATTTATTTAAATACTTGAGTGAAACTATAATAGGGCGGGCCATCACTATTTTCTCTAGTTTTGCTCTTTAAACATTAGCAATGCTTTATAAGTGACCTGACTTGTCAGGAATGCAGGAAAACAGTAAAAAAAATTATGAAGGCTAATATTATTTTAGTGTTAACTTTAAACTGAGCAATTAAACTATAATACATACTTTTTAGTACAGAACCTTAAGTTATAGGTATTTTCGGTTATTTTTTACTCGAAATAACACATAAAAGCAAAGTCAAAACTACTATACTTATCTGCATACTTGAATTACATTAGGGCAACTATTGATTATTTATGTGGAACACAGAATAACTTGGTGATACCTTATAGGCATGCTAATTAACGATTGTCATATTTCTCCTGAGGTTAATATGTTTTGAAGGCATTAGCTTTTTTTAATAATATGAATTGCATAATTCAGCATTTTCATTTCCAAAGTTCTTAAAGGAACATGCAAGTAATTTGCACGGTAACTTGTGAAACAATATTTGAGGTACTTACTCTGTGGTAAGTTTATACAATCTCTGTGCTGCTGTGGGTTTACCCAGCAGTATTTAACCTATTAAATTAAATTTTACTATAAATTTGGCCTTGTACTATTCAAACTTTTTCTTATTAATCTCACATCTTTTAGTGAAAAAATCAAATAGCCTTTATGTGACCCATGAGCACAATGCCCTCTCCCTTTTCCGTTTCTGCAGAGGATTGCGCTATATTATCTGTACATTGAGCTGTTGGTCACAGAGCCCCTAATAAGGGAGTCACAATGCAGAGGCTTCCTTTGCTGAGTGCTACAGTGACTGCTCACAGTGCTGCAGTCCTAACTGTAAAATGAGCAGTACAACTGACATGTGCTATTGGAGACTGGCAGGTGCAGAGATGCGATATGCATTGCTGAATGGAAAACCATCCAGTGTCAGCTCATGAAATATCGAGTAGTTTTGAGGAAGACAAAACAAGAGCAGTAAAATGTTTTATTGCATGTATTTATCAGTGTCACAATACTTTCTAAAAAGTACTCCATTAGTGTGTAATTTATTCTTTGATTGCCTGTTTAGTGATTAAAAAATGTATCATGGAGCACCAGTGGACATTCTACTTTTATAAAAATGAATGAGATATAGAGCTTAATAATCCAGGGTCATGAAGAAAATTTCTGTATACTTTTTAAATCTCAAATGTATAATCTAGAAAACAAAATGGTAGGACATAAAAGTGTGGCAAGAGGACTGGTGAGATGGCTAAGCGGGTAAGAGCACTGACTGCTCTTCTGAAGGTCTGGAGTTCAAATCCCAGGAACCACATGGTGGCTCACAACAACCTTAATGAGATCTGACACCCTCTTCTGGTGTGTCTGAAGACAGCTAGAGTGTACTTTTTTATAATAAGAAATAAATCTTTTTTTTTTTTTTAAAGTGTAGCAAGAAGAGGAAGAATAGTGTGGAAGGGAAAAGGAAACAGGGCAGGGAGTATAACTGTGAACAAAATGCAGTTCTGTGAAAATGGTATGATAGACATATATGAAACTATTATAACAAAATTAATTATTGTTTACATTAATGAAAGTGTAAAACAACAGAATAGGTCTCTCTCTCTATTATTATTATATCTAAATATTATATATTATTTATTATGTAGTATATATTGTGTATCACATCATACATCACATATCATATATTATATAAATTATTATTTAATGTTATATATTATATATTATGCATTGTGTATCATATATTGTGTATCATGTATCACAAATCCCACATCATATGTCAATATATATATATATATATTACATAATATATAATATATACATAATATGCAACATATATTTTATATCTTTAACATTAGGCAGATGCTAAGCAGTTGGTTAGATAAAGTAAATGTATTTAGTTAATGAGTTCAATTAATAAGTTGTGAGGAATAAAAATACTTATGACTTGAAATATGTAAATTTTTCTTTTATATCTTATACCATACTCTACACACTCCAAAACTTACTATAAATCCTTACAACAAACTAATCGATGTCAATATCAAAATCACATAATATTTCGATTTCTTGGCTTTACTGTCATTGGCACAGTTTAGAGTAATTTAATGTTGAGTTTGAAATGGTTCTGGAGCCTCTGAAGAAAACAAACGACTTTAAGCCAAGCAATATGGACTTTGTTATCCTGAGGTATTTTCAGTCATCAGACATTGGCTCCCTCCCTGTGGGCTGATATGTTGGAAGCCTGGATTTTAATATTGTTTTTCCAAAGTGTATCACAGATAATTTCCTCTGTTGGTTTTAAATGCTTGTTAACCCTTTAAACACGATTATATTGGCATATATATCTTTTTAAAAGAGGAAATGATAGTATATCCTATCTATTGATGTGTGTTTTACAGGTCAGAGAGCTGATCCTAATGGCATATAACAGTTGGTGCTGGTCATTTGGAATTGTTTTGTGCAATCCTCAGTTAAACTAATTCATTGTTGCTTCTGCAAAGTGTGCTGTTCGAGTGATCAGAGTGTGTGCAAGCAATGGGTTTTGGAAATAGCCTTGACTTGCCCAAATAAAGTTAGTGCATCCAGATCTAGAAATTGACAGCAGTAATATCCTCCAACTAGAGTGAGAGGTTTGCCCTGTTATACTTATTAAGAAGCCTATTCATACAAATTAAATCCATTCCATATCCCAGCCTCTGATGACAGCTCCATTTTTTTTTCCTTGTCTGGTTTGAATTACCTCAAGTCTGTACCCAGAAAGAATTTATCCCTTTCAAGAGACTTCTCCAAGCCTATAATAAATTCACATGGGTTGTCCCATCGCTGAAGTGAATTTGCATTATTATTTCATTATGAGTAGGAAAGAAAGCGGATTAGATCTTTTGCAGCATTGGCAAGGCCTAATTCAACNTGCTTTACTTTTCTCTTTTCATTTTAAAATATTTTTAAAGGGATAACATGAAACTGGTGTCCACAATGCAGACATTTCACATTAATTATAACCCCTGAGGCCACTGCTTAGCAATCAGTTTGACATAGTTGTTATCTGATCTACTGTTCCTAATAGAGATGTTTTACTACTTTTCTACACACACGCACACACACACACACGTATGTATACAGAATAAAAGCCTTATAAACGTATGCTTAGTTCATTTATTCTATTTATATGATTAAGTAGGTATGAACAGTTATGTAAATAGGGTACATATATTTGTGTGAGTGCAGTATATATATATATATATATATATATATATATATATATATATATATACACATATGCCCATACAAATATTGAATAAACGTACCAGTGAATTTATGCACACAGAAAAATACACTGTTTCCATTAAACTTTATAAGCCCTGTATTATGTCTTGTATATCTTCATAATATTATAGGAAGCTATATGGAGTAGTCACAAACCATGCAAACTCTTGAACATGTTTATTTAATACTTAATTACAATGTTACCATCTACCAACTTTATATCCATATTTATACATTCAACTCTCATTCTAAAATTATGTAAATATTGTTACAAAAGGAATAACATGAGAAAACGAAATTTTGTAAGCTAGTGTACACGCTGTAAGTGCTGTGTGTGATTTGGCCTTAGCTTTATGAGATGCTGCACTTATGACTGGGATTCAAGTGCTAACACAAACCTGCAGAATCAGTTTTAAGGTTAAAATGCAATTATCGTGTTAGGCAGAATCCTATGACATGATTCAGCTTTAGGATACTGCATTTAGCCAGAGTAATGCCTTAAAATCATAAGTAGCAAGATATAATTTTATTATTGCAACATTTTCTCTATAAATATTTAAGTGATTCCTCAATGAAGAAAGCAATTTCTTTGCATTTTAATCTATTTTATCACTTAGCGGACAGTTTCATTCAGTTTTATAATTTATAATAATATGATTCTATACTAAGTGTTTAGAGTAGGGATGTTTTAAATTTCAAGAAATGATAAATATTGCATTGACTGTTATTAATGAAATAACAGGAGACACAGTCACACCTGTAGTTTACTTCTATTGACAGCTGCAGCTAGATAAGTAACTGCTTGTATTTTGTCAACCATGACGGTTAATACAACTGAAACATTATTAGCAATTATGAAAAAATATTCAAACTAAAAACCTATGGTTTATGAGATTTTTGTAACTATCAAAATTTGAAATGTAATCAAATTGCTTTATAAGCATAATTAAGGTTATCCATTTTATAATTAAAGCAAGCATATGAATTTAAAACCAATTTCAAGTATATATACAGTACTAAGTTCAAGACTTTTAAATAAGGACTCTTTTCTATATTCACTTATTAAATACAGTAACATAAAATTTATCCATGTTATAAATATTTAGGATAAGTGTGTGACTAAATAATCTTTTTGTCCTAGGAAATTGAAATAAATCTTTGAGCAGTTATATTGTGTATAATCTGCTTATACTATGCACATGTGCATATTTTCATTTAAAACTAGCTTATATATATCCATATTTCAGGTTTTATTGAATTCATATATTCACGTTCCAATGAGGTGATGCTATAATTTAATTAGAACATGTTTTTGAGAGAAATTGATGAATCTGTATGAACTAGTAAGAAAATCTCAGAACATGTTATAATTTTATTTATAATAAATACAATTTTATGTAAAATTAAATCACCTTTGTAAATGATAGGAAATTAGTTTTTCATTAAGTTTTCACATTAAACAGTGGTCGTATTGTATAAAAAGGTATTCTTTGATTGTTGGAATAATCTTACTCACTGTGGAAAGATTATGTTTGTATTATTTAAATGTTGATTTTTTGTACCAGCAGAGTGCTGGGTACTGTCCGGATGACTTTGGTCTTTTGTATTTGTTATTTGTATGAAGCATCATCTGTCTCACTGTTTGCAAACTTTCTTCTCCATCACCTACTCATTGGTTTAATAAAGAGCTGATGGTTTAGCAGGACAGAATAAGGGCAGGATATTGGGTAGAGCTTTGAAAAAAATCAGGTAGGAATTTTTCCAGCTGGACAAGGAAGTGGAAGGAAAGGAACAGACACCAGGACTGGTTGTGTAAGAAAGAGGAAATGGGCCACACTGCAAAAGTGGATTAGTATAAACAGGTTAATAAGTTATATGAGCTGGTTTGGAGCAGGCCTAAGATTCATAAATAAATATGTGTCTGTGGCATTATTCGGGTGCTTTCAGGTCTGGGATAGTCTGATGACATTTAATATTTTATTATAATTAGCCAGGAATGAATGGCAGTTGGCCTGTGATTCAGCCATGAAAACTGGAACAGGTGATTCCAAAGGCAACCTGGCTACCGTAGTAGCCTTGTTAGGCATATTGGCTAGACATGGATTTAATAGAGAAATGGTGCCTTAATTAATTAATGTGGAAGATATTTAAGATGATCCCTGACATAAACCTTGGGCCTCCACATTCCATGCACACACAAGTGTATGCACACCCACACATATTGCAAAATTTACATCTACAACTCCAAGACAACAAAAAATGGGGAAAATAATTTTAACTAATAATTTTTCTTTTTATTTCATTCTATTTCTTATTTTATAAATTTACATTTCAAATGCCATCCCCCTTTCCAGTTTTAAGTCTCCTATCCCTTCATCCGCCTCCCTGTGCTCCTATGAGGCTGATCCCCCACCCACCCACTCACCCACTCCCGCCTCAGCACTCTAGCATTCCCCAAACCTGGGGCATCATATCAAGCCTCCACAAAACAAGGGTCTCCCCTCCCATTGATACCAGATAAGGCTACCCTCTGCTACATACGCAGTTGGAGCCATGAGTCCGTCCATGTGTACTCTTTGGTTGGTGGTTTAGTCTCTGGGAGATCTGAGGGAGGGTCTGGTTGGTTGATAATTGTTCTTCCTGTGGGGTTGCAAACCCCTTCACTCCTTCAGTCCTTTCTCTAACTTCTCCATTGGGGACCCTGCGATTAGACCAATGGTTTTCTGCATGTATCCTCATCAGTATTGGTTAGGTTCTGGTACAGTCTCTCAGGGGACTTAACTTAAAATTTTCAATTTAAGTAACACTAACGATCATAGAAATAAACTAATTATAAGGGATAAGTAAAAATGGCAAATAGTTAGTTAAAATAAAAAGAAAAAATAAATGAATAAACTACAAAAAACCTGCAAAAATACTGCAAATGTCAAAACACACACACACACACACACACACACACATACACACAGAGTGAGAAATTACTGTGAACATTAAAATTTAGGAGAAAAAACATAGAATAGACGAATTTCTGGGCAATAATGCATAGCAGGCTAAATATAGTTTCTAGGAGCTGATGGCTTTTCCTGAATTCAATCAAACATGTAAGTAATAACTAGCCATAATTAATTCTGTTTCAAATTTTCAAATCCAAATAACTCTTTTTTAAAAATATATGTGAGTAGATAACCAAAATTTGGATTAATTTAAGGCCCATACCATGAGAAGCAGCCCACACCCTATACTGCCAGGATGGCCTGAAACCAGCGACTAGACAGCCTGGAGACCAAGGGTAGGATCCAGTATGACTGGCAAAAAATAAATAGATACAATTAAGTTATAAATAAAATATTCAATTAAATTATACATAAATAGGTAAATTGATAAATGTATGAATAAATTAAAAAGGAAGTGATTTTTAATTATATTCTGCTATAGTTATGGTTGATGACTTATCCAGTTGTCGTCACAGAGGCTTCTTCTGGAAGAAGGTAGGACCATGTGCAGACACCCACAGCTAGACATTATGCAGAGAGAGATTGAAGGTCTCTATTGGGTTCGTTCCCTCAGAACTTGGGGACCCATAGAGAAGAGTGGGAGACAAGGCTGTAAGAGTCAGAGGAGATGGAGGACACCAGGAGAACATGGTTCATTAAATCACCTAAGAAGAGTCCATGGATTTACAGAGACTGAATAGGTATGTATGGGGCTTGCATGGGTATGTGCCAGGTCCTCCTCATATGGCTGTTAGGTTGATGTTCTCAAGTCCTCACAGTGAGAATGGCTGTATCTCTTTTAACTGTTCTTCACACTCTTCCTTAAATTCAGTTGCCTTTTCCAGCCTAGATACGAGGGCTTTTGCCTTGACTTACTGTTACCTTGTCTTTTCCTGTTTGGGTGTGATCTCTTGGAAGCCTGCTCTTTTCTGAAGAGGAAAGAGAGAGGGAGGGGATCTGTGGAAGAGGGGTGGTAGGAAAAATTGGAAGGAGTAGAGGGAGAGAAAAACTATTGTAGGAATGTATTATGTAAGAAAAGAATCCATTTTCAGTAACAAATTCTCCATGAAACCACAATTATCTCTATACCAATACCAGAAGATTTATACATTCATATCTGATAAAACAGATAACCAATTCTCAATAAACTATTACCCTGCCAAATTCAATAGTATATCCAAAAGAACATCAGTCATGATGAATAGAATTTGTCACAGAGACACAAGGATGATTTAACATTAACAAATCAAAACATGATGGAGATATCAAAAGAGTTAATGAGAAAAATTATGCCTTCATTTCTATAAGGACAAAAAATGCATTTTATAAGGTTCAACTTTCTTTCATGATAGGAAATGTCTAACATTAGAATAAAAGAAAATCCCTAAAGCTGGTAAATATGAAAAAAATCCATGGTACATATCATAGTGAATGTTAAGATGTTCCTCTAAGCTCACAAACAAGACAACGACTCCCACTTTATGATATAGTTCAATGAAGTATTGGAAGTAATAGCATAATAACAGGTCCAATGGAATAGATAAATCACATAATTTGTAAAAAAAAATAAAGTTAATTTATGTGTGTGGGATATGACATGATTCCATATGTACAAGAAACGCAAGTGGTCCATAAAACATCCACAAGGTCAATAAATTAAGTTATAGAAGTAGTTGTGTTACTATTTAAGGATTCAAATAAAGAAAGAAATTCCAAATATAATAGCTACAAAGGAAATGAAATTAACTAATTGAAATTGTTCTACAATGACAACTATAAGGCCCCTAACAGGAAACAGAAAACACACACCAAAGAAAGCTATGTGTCCTGAATCTGATGACTTGATATCACTGAAATTTCTATGCTATTCAAAGTATTCTATAGTGTCTGCAAAATTCCTGTCAAAGTGTCAATGACTTTTTTCAGAAAATTAAAAACATTCTTAAAATACATAGAGTCACAAAAAGTTCTACAATATTCAAATGAGTCATGAGCAAAGGAACAAGACTATATGCTTTAGAATAACTAAAATAAAATCATGTCACAAAATTAATATAACTAAAACAGCCTACCACTGCTATAAATATTGACCACATAGAACTAATGAGAGAACACAGTAATGAATCAATGCTTTTGTGGAGAGTAGGCTTGTATCTTAAAGTTTCTATTGCTGGGAAGAGACACCATGACCACAGTAAATGTAATAAAGAAAATTATTTAATTGGGCTGGCTTACAATGTCAGAGGCTCCAATTATTTCATGGCAGGAAGCATAGTGGCATGCAGGCAGACATGGTGGAGAAGGATCTGAGAGTTCTGCATCTTGATCTGCAGGCAGCAAGGGAATGTGATCCACACTGAGAGTAGCTTGAGCTTATGAGACTACAAAGCCTGTCCTTACTGTGCCACACTTTACCAACAAGGCCATACCTCCTAATAGTATCACTCCTTATGGGCCCAACATCCAAACAGATGAATCTATGGAATACATACCTATTCAAACTACTAGGCTAGAGTCAAGAATATGAAGTATAAAAATGGCAGCGCTTCCAGCAACGCTACCACAAAGGTTGATGCTAGAAACATTGGCATATGCAGAAGTAAGAAACCATTTCTGTCATTCTACACAAAGATAACTTAGAATGGACCAATTTTTAGTTGAAAGGCAACTTGTTTCTGGATCGATCACCCCAAGCCAGCACAATTCCCAGCAGAGATTCTTTACTGAAGGGGGAGGAAGCTAGGAAGACAAAAAAGAGAGGGGTCGGGGTCTCCTTCTTTTATTCGGGCCTCGACGTAGATAACCTAGGTAAATGATGCACATAGGTGATACAAGCGAGGCATGCACAAAGTATGTACAGTGGTTGCCATGGTAACAGACACAGGAGGGTCCCTGTTGCCTAGCGATGATGCCATCACTGGATTTGACTGTAAACTATTCTGATACTAACACCAATGATCTGACCTTAAATCCAAAATATAAAATTACTACAGAACAAAACAAAACAAAAAATGCACAAAAGAAAATGATAGGAAGAAAGAAAGGAAGGAAGGAAGGAAGGAAGAAAGGAAGGAAGGAAGGAAGGAAGGAAAAAGAAAGAAAGAAAGAAAGAAAGAAAGAAAGAAAGAAAGAAAGAAAGAAAGAAAGAAAGAAAGAAAGAAAGGAAGGGAGGAAAGGAAAGAAAGAAAAAGAAAATTTAAAGGAAGGCTTCCAGACAAAATTTCCTACACTGATTGTAGGAAACAGCATGAGAATTCTTAAGGTTACAAAATCAGAATGACCATATGACCGATTAGTTCAGCCAGTCTCTGTACTTAAGTAAAATAAAATGTTTATGAGTTAGATGTTTGAATCTCCAAGTGTATTGCCGGAGTCATCATGACAGTCAAAATACAGGTTAAACAAAATGGCCTACTGAAGGTTAATGTATTGTGATTTTGTATCATGTTATACAATGAAACCCTACTCATGCACAGTGAGAATAAAATTTTGTCATTTTCAGATAAATGTATGAAATGGAGAAAATAATTTTGAATGAAACAGGGAAAATATTATGGCACAGTTGGCATGCTGTTAGTTTTTTTAAAAGCATGGGTTGAAATAGTGCTCAGAAAAACACTGGGAAGGGAAAGTCCAGAAGATCAAGAAACAAATTACAAGAGTCTAAAAGGAACACTTTGAGGACAAGTTGGTGGAAGATTTCATCAAGATGAGATGAGGACAAAATGGGCAAAATTAATAATGTACTTCGTGGGGGTGTATATACACTGCAGTGAAACCTTATTAATTTGAAAATTAATTTTCATGGTTTTTATTTTTCCAAAAGGAAAAAAATAAGTAAGGAAAGAATATCTTTAAAGAAAAATTAGAGAGGCCCTTGGTCCTGGGAAGGCTCTATGCCCCAGTATAGGGGAATGCCAGGACCAGGAATGGGAGTGGGTGGGTTGGGGAGCAGGGGGAGCAGAGAGGAGGTAGGGGACTTTTGGAGGGGAAACCAGGAAAGGGGATAACATTTAAAATGTAAATAAAGAAAATATCTAATAAAAACTTAAAGAAAAAGAAAAATTAGAATTTAAGAATCCTTGAAAACATATAAATAATAAATGATTTTCTAATGGACTGTTGATATTATTATTTAATGTGGCTCATAGGGTCTATCAAATTTGGGAGACTTACAGAAATCAGTGATCCAGTACTTCGCAAATATACGAACAAATGATTTTATAAATTTAGACGTTTAATGCATACAAAATATAAGAAGGTATGTAAAATTTCATAAAAAAATTTAAAGCGTTACTTTCTTAAAATTATAAATTCTGAACTTATAGATACGTATCCCTAAATTAAGTTGCAGTATTATAATTTACTTTTTTACTGAGTGTTGTGTATTATGTACTATCCATATTGTAATTGCATAATTACAATTCTAAAATTTCCCAAATGAACGATACACTTTAAGTAGAATTTCTCATATGATAAATGACTAGATCAAATAATGCTTACATATTTAGATACTAAGATTGGTAAGTCTTTTATAATTCATGCTTTAGTGGATTAAATCAGCCTTTATAATGGGAAGGCTTAGTGGATTTTGGAATATGTATATATGGAGTGTTCAATTTGGTGTCTTTTTTTCTAAAAAATATAGGGGTACAAATCCGGAAGGTTGTTTAATATTACAGTATGATGAAAGAATAAGTGAATGAATCAGCATTTACTCAGTGGTGAGCACAAATATTAATTAAATGCCTACTATGTGAAGGTAGACAAATTTTGAATCAAATTTTAGGCGATATTATTAACTACTTATGAAGTTTTCAGGGTCACAAAGTATGAAATAGAAAAGGCTGTAAATTGGAAAAAAATGGAAGTTTCATGTATACTGCTATAAAGACCTATTTGGGCAGGATAAACAAAATAAAATAATTACTAAGTTTCTACAAAAGGTATTTATGTTTTTAATTTTTTGCTTGAATTCTTGTCTGATTAGTTTATTTACTTTTTCATAACCTAAATGTTTCACTAGCCCATTTATCTTACGAGTTTTAAGAATGTCATGCTTAAACACTATAATCTAATTGTACTCTATTTTTGTGTCGCTGCCATTTTCTGGCATTGATCTCTGGGTCTGGGCTCTTGTAATCATTTAGAGAACTGTCCAGCTATGATGCTCATGAGACCACTGTAAATGCCTATCCCTTCTTCCTACTGAAATCTTTAATCCACCCTTTATGTTGGTACGGTCAAGGAAACATTGGACATAGGATATATGAGAAAGAAAATAAAAGTGATCAGTTTATGAAGATCAAAACCATGTAATAAAAATGTATATAATTTAATAAGCAAGTGTGCAAATTAGAAATGACTGGGCAGACTTCCTGACAGGAAAAAAGGTGAACTTTCTAGCAGTTAAATAAGAGATCAAAGCACAAACCCAAGGTGTGGGCTTGTCAATTAATCTTTTAGAAACCAAAGTCAGAATGAAGCACTCTGTTCTTCCTTTGCAGTTGCACACAGGAAAGCCTAAGGTCATGTTCAATGTCACAAAACTATCACAGTTAAGCTTTGAAGAGTGTCAGGTCTTCAGATGTGTCTGAACATCTTATCAGGGAAAATGATGGTTGCAAATAAGCAGACATACATAACTGTCTTTTGTGTATCCAGTGGTCCAACCATAGATTCTTTAAGAAAACCCAGGAAACTGGATTTTATGAGGGTCTGATTGTGTTGTAATTGATGTTAACTGTTTAATATAATATTTGCGGTAAAGAGATCTGTGAGCTCTTTTATATGATTTACTTCCCTGACATGAGGTTTCATCTTTAAAACATTCAGTTCACCATTAATTTTCTTTTTCTTTTTTTCTTTTTTAAAATTTTTATTAGATATTTTCTTCATTTATATTTCAAATGTTATCCCAAAAATCCCCTATACCCTCCCCCTGCCCTGCTTCCCAACCCACTGGCTCCCACTTCTTGGCCCTTGCATTCCTCTGTACTGGGGCACATAAAGTTTGCTAGACCAAGGCACCTCTCTTCCCAATAATGGCCGACTAGGCCATCTTCTGCTACATATGCAGCTAGAGACAAGAGCTCTGGGAGTACTGATTAGTTCATCAACTCATTAGTTCCACCTATAGGGTTTCAGACCCCTTCAGCTCTTGGGTACTTTCTCTAGCTCCTACACTAGGGACTCTGTGTTCCATCCTATAGATGACTGTGAGCATCTACCTCTGTATCTGCCAGGCACTGGCATAGCCTCACAGGATACAGCTATATCAGGGTCCTTTCAGCAAAATCTTGCTGGCCTATGCAGTTGTGTCTGCGTTTAGTGGCTGATTATGGGATGGTCCCCCAGATGGAGTAGTCTCTGGATGGACCATCCTTTTGTCTTAGCTCCAAACTTTGTCTCTGCAACTCCTTCCATGGATATTTTATTCCCTATTCTAGGGAGGAATGGTGTATCCATGTGTTGGTCTTCCTTCTTGATTTTCTTGTGTTTTGGAAGTTGTATCTTGGGTATAATAAATGTTTATAAATACAGAGACCCCAGACTAGGAAGTATTCTATGTGAGTTGGGGGCCTCATATCAGCTTCTGTATGTTGTCTCTTTGGTGGTCCAGTGTTTGAAAGATCTCAGGGGTCTTAATTAATTAAGACTGCTGGTCCTCCTACAGAATCGACCTTCTCCTCAGCTTCTTTCAGCCTTCCCTAATTCAACAGTAGGGTCAGCTGCTTCTGTCTATTGGTTGGGTGCAAACATCTGCATCTGACTCTTTCAGCTGCTTGTTGGGTCTTTCAGAGGGCAGCCATGATAGATCCCATTTTGTCAGCTCCATAGCCTCAGTAATAGTATCAGACCTTGGGACCTCCCCTTGAGCTGGATCCCACTCTGGGCCTGTTGCTGGACCTTCTCTTCCTCAGGCTCCTCTCTATTTCCATCCCTGCAGTTCTTTCAGACAAGAACAGTTATGAGCCAGAGATGTGACTGTGGGATGGCAACCCCATACCTCTCTTGATGTCCTGTCTTCCTTCTGGAGGTGGGCTCTATAAGTTCCCTCTCCCTACTGTTGGGCATTTCATGAAATGTCCCTCCCTATGTATCTCACCTCCCAGGTTTCTGGTGCATTTAGGGGATCCCCAAACCTCCTATTTTTTGAAGTTGCCTGTTTACATTTTTTTTTCTCCTGGCCTCAGGCCAGCAGTCCTTTTCCCTCACACAATAGCAGATCAAGTTTCTCTCCTTCTCCCCTATCCCAATCCACTTTTCCTCCCAGATCCTTCTAGGTCTATGTTCATTCAGAGATGATGCACCTAACCCTCAAGAGACTGAAGGACCCAGGGAGTTTAGAATTTAGGTGGGGTGGAGGGGGTGGCATCCATGTGGAGATGAGGTTGGTGGGGAGGAGGTATGGGATGTGGAGCAGATGGAGGGTAGATGGGAGGGCAGGAAATAGAATATGGAGTGTAAACAATAAATAAAAAATAAAATTAAATAAAAAAAATAGAGAAAGATCTCAGGAAGTGGAGAGGCCTGGAGCAGGATGGGATGGGGTGAGGACATCCTCTTGGAGATGGGGGAGGAGGAATGGGAGGTAGAACTGTGGAAGGGCAGAAGGGAAGACCGGGAAGGGGTAATGACTGGTCTGTTATAAAAAAGTGATGATGATAATAATAATAATTTCAAACTTATGAAAAAATTAGAGAAAGAGGACTTGTAGAAACAGAAATTTGCTTACTGTTTATTATATAGAAGTGTAACTGTGTAGATAAGTGTAAGCTTTAGGTAATCATTGGTCAAAAAAAATTTCTGAGCCTTCTGATGTACTCCCTGAATTGATTTGGTTCAGGTTATCAATTAATAGGAGTGCTGATGTCCTGAATTTTATAGATCTGTATGACCATCTTCCAGAGTGAACAATTATTGATGCTCTCCCTGCCTCTTGCTTGTAGAAGGTGTCAGGACACATAGGAAGTGAAAACTGTACAAGGTTTTCTGTTCTTTGGGTATATATACCATAGTGCTTCAGACATTCATAGAAAAACATAAGACTCAAAGGCCATTTGCTATATATATGGTAAAGTGAACAGTCTGAAAAAAACAACAACTGTGAATTCCAGTAACTAATGCTATCCAATATATGTGGAACTAACAGAATTGTCAAGAAAGTTTTCCAGAACTAAATGATTAAGACAGGAGAAGTAAGGTGTTTTAACATCAAAAGTTCTTAGAAATATCTGTCCATAGATGGGATGCCTAATCTGAGAGGGAACAACTCTGAGAAATAATGACATTGTAAATCATTCTAGTAGTGAGAAGTATTCTAATGATGGAAACTGAAGGCTGTACCATTATAATAAACATTTAAAATGAATGCAGTATTCATGAAGTATCTGCTCAAATGGCACCTATAAATTGGAATTTCAAAGGGAACTGGTTTTCTGGCCCATACTTTTTAATTTAGTTTTTATTAATTATTTTATTTATTTACATTTCAAATGCTGTCCTGTCTGACCTCCACAAACTCCCCACCCCATCCACCTGTGGGGCGGTGAACTGTGTACAGGCAGCCTGGTCTGGGTTGAGCACAAACCTGGCACACCAGACACCTGGTGGGTGGTAACTGCTGCCATCATGGGATGGTAGGAGTTCAGCCAAGCTTCCTGGACCCCTGGTTCCTGTAGCAGTTACAGCACTCCACAGGCCCCTGCAGAGAGGTGTGTGGTCATCAGTCACATAGGTAGGCAATGCAGCAAACTACTGACATTCTCTCTGAACTCCATCCCTACAGTTACCTGGCAACAGCCAGGTATGCTCCTCCCCACAGTTACCTAGCAACAGCCAGGATGGCCCAGCTCACTATAAAAGGAGCTGCTTGCCCCCTCCTCTCTCTTACCTCTTGCTTTCTCTCTTGCTCCCTTGTTCTCTCTCTATCCCATTCCCTCCTCCCCTCTATCCTGGCCATAGCCAGCCTCTCCTTCCCCATTCTCTCCCTCTCTCTGCCTTTCTACAATAAATGCCTTAAAATCATAGACTGTCTCATCTCATCTGGACCCCGCTGTGCTGGAGCAATGGAACAGGTCTTCCCCTAAATTAGCCATGATGTACCATTATCTAAAAACCAGTGAAGGCAATCTTATTTCCATAGAACACCATATTCTGTATTAAATAGTTAACAAAATGTCCAGTACCAGTGACCGCAGATCTCAACCTGCTACATGAAAACAGAGCACACTCAGGTAAAGATTTACAGTTACAAAACTCCCAGAAGCTACAGAGAGCTCATCCCTCATGAGCTTGCAATGGGGTACATGTAGTTATGGAGACAGGGTGCTGTTTACAGTGCTTCTCTGGTATTAGTGCAGTTTTTAGTAATAGATAAGAACTCAGGGAAATATATTTTTTAAAAGAAACTATGGGTTAATCAAGTTGGTTCAAATATTATAAGGAATTATATTCCATGTCATCATTTTGCCCATTTGGCTCTCCTGTGATATGCATAATTTACTTATGCATTTCTTTTACAACCAGACAGCAAATTATGTCTAGTTATATAAATATAAAAAAAATTCTATTCAGTATTAAAAATTTTTCAAGGAATATAAAGTTTCCATTTTTCTTTCTAATTTAGACTGGGCATTAATCTAAAACACATTTTAATTCTAATTGTATTGACTTTTAGATATTCCCTTACACATTGTTTACTTTTGTTTATTTTATATCTTAGTCATGATTAAGCTTCTTGTTATAACTTTGATGCATGAGATGTTTTTAATTATATCTTAAGATTCTTCATAAAAAGAATACATTCACTTGAAAAAAGCAAAAGCTATATGGAAGGAATTAGAGGGATAAAAGGGAATGGAGAAATACTGTAATTATTTTATAACCTCAAAAAATACAAGAAATGATCTAAGTATTAATTATTAATAATACCCTGTTTTGGTATTTGTTTATATTGAAATGATAAGTATAATCATATATATATATATGTATATATATATATATATATTACATATATTATAATAAGTATAATCATATATATTATATGTGTGTGTGTGTGTGTGTGTGTGTGTGTGTGTGTGTGTGTGTGTGTGTGTGTATTAGCCTCTTCTTTTCTTGAAAAACCTAAATGTATAAATATATTGGTTTCTTTGGGAAAATATAAAATATATTGGTTCCTCTTTTGGGAGTATCGATTATTAAACTGAGTAGCCCTACTGATTTGGAAATGGCTGATAGTGTCTTGGCTCCTGGTGCTGTGGCAAGGTCACACATGCCAGGTATCACTTGGTCAGACAGAAACAAAAGATTCAGGGGTCAGGCTTATTCTTAGTATTAGTCCACTGCCATGAGAACCAACTCTATGAGATCAGAAGTAATCACTTGTAAAGGAAGCCCCTCAAATATCTAATAACCTTTTAAAGGTTCCACCAACTCTCAATATTGCCATGTGAAAACTCTTGTGAGACTTGGCCATAGCAATATGTCATTGGTTAGTCCCCTTTTTATGTTTGATATCTAGGTCACAATTTTAACTTGCAAAAGCTATTTGTTAAAAATTGGACATAGTACTACCAAAAGATCCTGCAATACCCCTACTGGGCATATATCCAGAAGATATTCCATCTGGTAATAAGGACACATGCTCCACTATGTTCATAGCAGCCTTATTCATAATAGCCAGAAACTGGAAAGAACCCAGATGTCCCTCAACAGAGGAATGGATAAAAAAATTTGGTATATTTACACCATGGAGTACTACTCAGCTATTAAAAACAATAAATATATGAAATTCCTAGGCAAATGGATGGATCTGGAGGCCATTATCCTGAGTGAAGTAACCCAATCACAAAAGAACTCAAATAACATGTACTCACTGATATGTGGATTTTAGCCCAGAAACCTAGACTACCCAAGATACAATTTACTAAACACATGAAACTCAAGAAGAAGGAAGATCAAAATGTGGACACGTCACCCCTTCCTACAAAGCACACATTGAAGGAGTTACAGAGATCAAGTGTNCAAGGAGCTGAAGGGGTCTTCAACCCTATAGGTGGAAGAAGAACATGAACTAACTAGTACCCCTGAGCTCATGTCTCTAGCTGCATATATAGAAGAGGATGGCCTAGTTGGCCATCATTGGGAAGAGAGGCCCCTTGGTCATGCAGACTTTATATGCCCCAATACAGGGGAACGCCAGGGCCAAGATGTGGGAGCGGGTTGGTAGGGGAGCAGGGCTGGGAGCGGGGAGGGTATAGGGAACTTTCTGGATAACACTTGAAATGTAAATGAAGAAATTATCTAATAAATATTGAAAAAAAAAAACTTAGGAGTCGTGTTAGTGCTATGGGATTCTTTTTGTTTCTCTCTCTCTCTCTCTCTCTCTTTTATAATAGTAGTATTTGGTTTTAACATAGGTCCTTATGCTATCTAGTTTCATGTTCATGTTCTAGGTCACCCAAACAATGTAGCATGTGAGTTTCATCTTGTGAACTTGGCCATAAGTCAAATTAAATATTGCTTGTATTCGCCTACAATCTTTGCATCACTACTGCTGTAGCATATATTTCAGTGTTAGGACACCATTGTAAATCAAAGAGCTTTTCGCTGAGTTGGTGTTTATATTTCTCCTTCGTTAGCACTTAGAGAACCTTTCTGTACCAAAGAAGCTGGAACATATGGATGAAGGCTCTAAGTAGGCATCAAATGAATTTTTACTATTCTTGCATCTATGTTCAATAGGGAAATTACCCTAAAATTTTCTTTCTCTGTTGTGTCTTTATATGGTTGAGATACCATGTTAACTGTGACCTCATAACACAAATTGGAAAATGTTCCTACTGCTTGTATTTTGTGGAATAATTTGAGGTATATTGGTATTAACTCTTCTTTCAAAGTCAGGTGGAATTCACTAAAACCATCTGGCTCCTTTTTGGAGGGTGGTGTATTTTAATTTTAATGACTTCATCTATTTTAGCAGGGGTTCTAAGTCTGTTCAAATTCCTTCTCTGATTTTGGTTTAACTTTAGCAAATGACATGTGTCAAGAAAACTACTTATTTCTTTTCAATTTTACAAGTTTGTAGAGCACAGCTTTTGCGAAATCCACACCAACCCATGAAACCTAATCTATGGTAAGCTAAAAATAGAAGTTAGTTCTCATGGAGTCAGTGAGCTCCCCAGCCCTGGATGCTCCAGAAGGAAAACAAGCATTTTCTCTGAACTATCCCTGCAACACCAGATAAAATGAAGAGGAGGAGAGGAAGTTGCCCTGGAGGCAAACTGGACCAGGAGCACTCTTAGTGCTGTTCAGGAACAGTATTTGGAGAAATATGTCTCATACTGAGTGGTGGGAAGGTCTTTTTGTGTTCTGCTTCCTATTCCTCGCCGAGAGCCCATGCCACAGGCCTGCACTCACGGCTTCTTGCAACCTCAATCAGAAAATAAATTATATAAGTGATGTTATAACAGAAAACCAAAAGTTGATACTTTAAAAGAAATCACAAATAATTAAATTAATAAGTTTGGAAGGAACTTAATGCATGTAAATGGAAACTGTTAACATCAAATGTATGCCCAAAAAAATTGAAACCAAGGCAAACATACACAATGTTTGTGGAATATGCTAAATGCTGAGAGAAAGAGAAAGAAAAACAGACAGAGATCAATTTTCATTGAATATTTAGGAGGTATTCAAAGAAAGATCTAATTTTCTGCCCAAAGCTCTAATATCTAATCAATACAAATACCACTCAGAACAAAAAAATTATAATTTTATATATTTAAAATGAAGTAATTAATATTTCTTATATAATGTAAGAAAACTGTAAAACAAATCAACGTTAAGGTAATGAATAATATATTTTGACATATTAATCCTCAAAAATTTTAATATGGTAGGAATACAGGAAACATAATGTTATTTAGTAAGTCTTATTACAGAACAGAATTGCTAATGTAATTTGTTGTATTCCTTGGAATATAAAGTATATCTCCTGGGAGTTTCTGTAGTTGCTGAAAAATCTTTTGATAAAATTATAATCAGAGAATTTGAAAAAGACTGACAAACTAATATAAATCTGTAAAAGTTTTAACTTAACAAAATTAATTTAGTTATGTATTAATACTATTTATATAAACATATTTTATATTTTATATAACTTTCTATATTTCACATATAATATAACTATTTACATATTAATGAATTCTCTAATTAATGTTGAATATGAATATTAAACCAGTTTCTTGGACATATTAAAGAAGTGTTTGACCACTGAGTGACATCCTTTGCCACTATCTTTATTTAATCTAAACATATAATTTCTCATAATAGAAATACAATAAAAGCATCCCTAACAAGTTCAGGAAGAGAAATACTTGTATTCCATTATCCTTGTTGCTATAAGCTTTCTCTCCAAGGTGCCTATTAAAATTCGCAAAAGAGTAACAAAACAAATATCAATGATAAACAGTTAATTGTACTATACATAAAAGTTTTACCATATGCTTGGAACACTGGAGGTATACATGTAAGCCAAATTTTGTGAGAGTGTAATATTATTACTGAGGTTCATGACCAAGGATTCAAATATAAAATATCATTTCCAGAACCATATAGGGCAATATGATGAGAGAAGTTACTCCTACATTGATAGAGGCATAAGTTAATGACAAAACAGCTTTGTAAGAAATGTTCAACTTCTACTTTAAATATTTCTTAAAACTCCTGGATTGCACATATAAAGCTTGTGTAGAATAACACTCATTACCCCAACAATTATAAACTGTATCATAATAACTCCAAGAATAATGGTCATAGTGTTTATAAAGAATATTAAAAATTTTATTGAAAATCATTGTAACCACTAATTATATTCATGGCTTATCCCTAAGAGGAAAGATAAGTATTATTAATATGGTAATTACTCTCATATTAATTCCTAAATTCATCAAAATTTCAATAAAATTTTATATTTTTTGTAATTTGGCAGCGATTTTTATAATTATTCAGATCACCCAATGGATAAGAGAAGCCAAGGTAATTTTACAGAGGAATAAATTTGCCTTAGCAGATACTCAGTTACAAGGTAAAGTTCTAGAATCTAGTAGGTCGGACAAAACCATTTGACACCTATAAATCTTATCCATGACTGCATAAAATAGAATAAAATAAAATAAAATAAAATAAAAAAGAAATTACTTTCATATAAAGAACAAACAGACTTCATATAGTTCATGACTTTTGCAGGAAAGAATTTTATGAAGCAGAGGGAAAATGGGACCCTTTAAAATTAAGCATTTAAATGGATGAAGTGAAAATGAAGTTATATTTCAATATTTATTTATGTAGAATACCAAGTGTGTGCAGATTCGGTTTTCACATACTTGCCCCAGTGTGTGCGAATAGACAGGGCTCTCCTAGCACCTACTTAACTGGAGGGGAAACAATGGAAATATTTCTTCCCCTGGAGAAGGAAGAACATGCAGTTACTGACACCATGGGCGTATGCACAGATAGTGCAGAATAGAACATATTTCTGAGTCAGTATTTGAATTGTAATGTTAAGTAATGTAAAGGAAGTCGAATAATGTTACAAATCTTGGGTGCATTTTAAAAATAATATTTGTGTAAACCTGAATATATTTTGTACATATGCACTTTGCTGGGAAGCATATATGATGAAATAGATTGGAATAATAACATCTAAATGAAAGAGACCAATTAATACTGTTTGGCAGGAAGGTGATGAAATCTCTTCAGGTAGATTAGCTTTCTCAGCATTATATTTAACTGCATGGAGACATGGGTTTCTTACAGGATTTTTAGTCTTTACAAGTATCAATCAGTTCCTGAAAGATGACTCACATGTAAAGGCTCCTGTTGTGTCAATTACATAACCCTTGATTGAAGGAGAAAAACAGGCTTCTGAAGGCAGACTTCTTAATCCACACTGGTACCATGGCACAAATAGACAACACATAGACACCATACACACGAAACACACACACACACACACACACACACACACACACACACACCACCCACCAATATCAATGACAATAATAATACATATAACTCTTAGTAAAAGATTATCAACATCCCATTTTGTAGTAAATTTTCAGGATTTTATCAATTTCAGAAGATCTACTTAAAATGAAACCACTCTCCCCTCTTTTCCTATTGCCAACCAGTTCACACCTCTGGACAGCTAGTGTTCTCTTAGATCTGCAGTTGCTTTCAACACTCTGAAGCCTCAAAACAAACTTCTTTGTTGCTTTAGGTGTTGTTGTTGTTGTTGTTGTTGTTGTTGTTTTGCTTTTGTTTGGGTTTTACAGGAAATAGGCCTAATCTCTCAATCTCAGTTACTCTGTTACTTGTCCTAATGATGTTTTCCCTGGGCATGCAATAAAATATAATGGAGTAAAGCAAAACCTATCTTTGCCCCTTTTTGTACTGTGTTGCTCATTGGGGCTTGTGCTTGCTTCATGTCTTAAAGGTCTTTGAAATGGTCATGATGTGTGCAGTACAGAGTGCTATCAGTACAGAAAGAATTCACAACTAGATTTAACCCTTAACAGAAATTCAGGAAGACTACTTAAAAATGAAGATAGAAGACAATCATGTATCTGTGAGACTGCTTATAATTTTGGGTAAAAAGAGTTTTAAAATATATATCATATATAATCATTATCATTATCTATCTATCTATCTATCTATCTATCTATCTATCTATCTATCTATTCTTTTAGTTATTTTAAATTCCACATATATCAGAGTTGGGCATCATACACTCTGGAACTTGTGTTAGAGGTAATGTTTTAGTTGTCATGTGAATATTGGGAACAAAACTCAGGTCCTATTCAAGTATGGTAAATGCTCTTAACTTCTAAACTCTCTTTCCAGCCTTGCTGAAATATTTTAAAATCATAACTTTAAAAAAAAATTGAAGCAGTGGAGAGGAAAGGTGGGATGGGGGCTTGCAGATGGGAAACTAGGAAGGGGGGTAACATTTGAAATGTAAAAATATAAAAATAACCAATAAAAATTATTGGATAAAATTTTGGTGTTATATATATGTATATATATTAATTACTCATAATTAATATATATAACAATGAGTAATTAATGTATTTAAGAGGAACTGTATTGTTAATACTTGTACATTAATCATATTCCTCTTAAAAAATAGATGAAGATAAATGGAATTATATTTGAATTCAGAGAAGTCATGTAAATTTTGCCCTAAATTTCTAATCAAAGGTTAAGGATCTAACAGGCTAATGTGTCTATTTTATTGATGATTAACAGAAAAGGTAGTATGAGAATGTGATTGCTGACCCCAGGATATAATACTGAAGATAGATGAAGTTTAGAAACAGCCACATTCCTCTCCTTGAACTTAACTTTTGCAATACACTCTGACTTTCTAGTAAATATCACAGGGAAAAGAGCTTGAGATCTTAGCATGCATGAAGAACCCTTGGTATGATAATGTCTAAATGCAATGAGTACATGTTGGCAAGCCTTGGGAAGCACAGCTCACTTTGTTACAAGGTTCTTCAGAGTCAAACCATTACACTTGAACCTCTGATTCGTATTTCTCTCTCTCTCTTTCTCTCTCTCTTTCTCTCTCTCTCTCTCTTCCTGCCTTTCTCCCTTCTTTTCTTTCTTCTTTCCCTTCATTCTTTCTTAGTTATGTATATTTCCAAACACTTCTGTTCCCACTCCTGGTTGTCCCCTCACTTAATGCCATCGCTTCTGGTCACTTTGTTATGTTTCTTTTATAGGACCATGACTGTATCATCAAAGTCAAGCTGTTTATGCTTGAGCTTCTGATTCTTTTCCTTCTTCCCTCCCTCCCTCCCTCCCTCCCTCCCTCCTTCCTTCCTTCCTTCCTTCCTTCTTTCCTTCCTTCCTTCCTTATCCAAACATTCCTACTCCCCTTCCTGGTGTCTCCCTTACTGAGTCCCATCCCTTTTCCCTATGAGAGGATGGGATCCCTCTTGGTATTTCCTCCATGTGACACATCAAGTCTCTGCCAGATTAAGCACATCCTCTCCCACTGAGGCCAGACAGGGCAGCCATGAAGATTGATCTGCCTGTCTGCTACATATGTGCCTGGGGGCCTCATTCCAAGCCCTTGGATGTTCTTTGGTGAGTGGTTCAGATCTTGAGAGCTCCCAGAGTTCCAGGTTTATTGACCCTGTTGGTCATCCTGTAGGGTTGCCATCTATGTCTTGACCTTCTATCCTTACTCCAACTCTTTCATAGATGTCCCCAATCTCCATCTATTGTTTGGCAGTGGGTATCTGCTTCTGTTTCTGTCCATGCTGTGTATAGCCACTCAGAATACAATCTTACTAGGCTCATGTTTGCAAGTGTAACAGCTTATCCTTTAAAATATCAGAGACTGGTGTTTGCCCATTAGATGGGTGTCGAGTATTAATTGGCCTTTCCTTCAGTCTCTGTATTTCTTTAGATAGGACAAGTTTTGGGTCAAAAGTTTGGTGAGTGTGTTGTTGCTGCCCTCCTTCCAGTGGAGGTCCTGCCTGGCTACAGGAGGTGGCCACTACAGGTTCCATATTTCCACTGTGAGATATCTTATCGCTAATATCACCTGCATTGATTCTGGGAGCATCCTCTATCTCAGGTCTCTGGGACTTCCTAGAGATTCTCCCTGTCTCACCCACCCCAGGGAGGTAGCAATTTCCACTCATTCTCCAGGCCTACTGGGCCTCACTCCTGTCTCTCCCTGTACAAGATCCTGCCTCCCCATTTCTCTTCTTGTCTTCTGCCCCTCCCAGTTCCCTCCCTTCCTCTACCTCCTATGATTATCTTATATTTTTGGTTGTGAGCCTAGCCTTTACCGGCTGAGCTATCTCTCCAGCCTTCCCATGATTATCTTGTTTCGCCTTCTAAGTGTGATTCAAGCATCTTCGCTTGGGCCTTCCTTAACTTCTCTGGGCTTTTGGGGGTATATCATCGGTATTCTGTATTTTATTACAAATATCCACTTGACAGTGAGTACATATCAGACATGTCCTTTGGGGTCTGGGCTACCTCACTCAGGGTGATAATTTCTAGTTCCATCCATTTGCCTGCAAAAACATGATGTCCTTGTTTGTGATAGCAGATTAATAACATAAATGAGCCATGTTATTTGTATCTATTCTTCAGTGGAGGGACATCTGGGTTGTTCCGGTTTCTGGCTATTATGAATAAGGATGCTATGTACATAGTGAACACGTCCTTAGCATATGGTGGGGCATCTTTTGGGTATGTGTCTAGGAGTAATATAGCTTGGTCTTCAGGTAGAACTGAAGTTCAAATTTTCCAAGGAACCTCCAGATTGATTTCTAGAGTGGTTGTACAAGTTTACATTCATACCAGCATCGACACCATATGGTGTCCCTTCAGATTTTGATCTTCATCATTCTGACTGCTGTAAAGTAGACTCTCAGGGTCATTTTGATTTGCATTTCGCTGATTACTTAGGATGTTGATCACTACTTTAACTGCTTTTCAGCCATTTGAATTCTCTGTTGAGAAGTCTCTAATTCTGTACCTCATTTTTTATTGGGTTATTTGGTTTGTTGAAGTCTACATTCTTGAGTTCATTTTTTTTCAGACTTTTAAATTTACATTTCAAATGTTATCCCCATTCCTCATTTCCCCTCTGAACTCCTCCCCTATCCCCTTTCCCTTCCCCTGCTCACCAACTCACCTATGCCTGCTTCCTGGTTCTGGCATTCCTCTACACTGGGGCATTGAGCCTTCACAGGACCAAGGCCTCTCCTCCCATTCATGACCAACAAGGCTATTCTCTGCTATTGTGAATATTAACCCTCTGTGGGATGTAAGGTTGGTAAAGATATTTCCCCATTCTGCAGGTTGTCGTTTTGTCATGTTGACAGTGCCCTTTTCCTTACAGAAGCTTTTCAGTTTCATGAGGTCCCATTTATCACTGTTGTTCTTATGATCTGAGCCAAAAAGAGTCTCTGTAGGAATCACTATACTAGACCTCAAGTTGTACTATAGAGCAATAATGATTAAAACTGCATTATATTAGTACAGAAAAAGATAATTTGTTCAATAGAATAGAATTGAAGACTCAGATAAATCCCACATACCTATGAACCCTTGTTTTTTGACAAAAAAAAATCATAAAATGGATAAAAGAAAGCATCGTCAATGAATAGTACAGGTCTAACTGGATGTCTCCATGTAAAAATGCAAATTAATCCATATTTATCACCCTGCAAAAACCAAAAGTTCAAGCATATCAAGGACCTCAACATAAAACCTGATACACTAAACACAGTAGATGAGAAATTGAGAAAGAGCCTTGAATGCATTGGTACAGGAGATAATTTCTTCAACAGTTTCTGATTCTTTAGAACCATTGTCTTTTTTAAAATTTGACTCTTGAGAGGGAAAAAGAAACAGGATAAAAAGACAGGAAAACAAATATTTGAAACTCTTAATCACATTAATAAAAAACTTTATTTAGAGAAAAAGACGTTAATTTAGATTAACTATTTTAGCAGGATTTCAGGAGATTATATTATGGTAGATGTTGCATCACACACATATACACACATAAAAATGCTCATAAGCACACAGACAGAGACAGAGAGACAGAGACAGACAGAGAGGGGGGCACAGTCAGAGACAGAGAGAGAATCATTATAAACATCCAAGTGGAAAGCACATATTGAATGGCTCATAGATTAACCAAAATGCCATCAAAATTTCCCCTGCAAAATAAGGTCAAAATTTAAAGTGGATGTACTCAAGTAACAGAATCTGTATTTAATGTATTTATGTCTAACTCCAGAGAAGGAAAAATAGGAAAAGTGGTCAATTATCCTGACATTTTGAAAAATATAACTTATAAAATCACTTTGAAATAGTACATTAAATGTATATGCATAGAAGTCATAGTATAAAACAAATGATTGAAACAAACTGACCAATTTCAGAAGGTGAAATGTTTTAAGACAGGTTAGAAGTAATAGGGTTTCTTTGAAACAATGATAAAAATGATGATAATGAAGGCTATTACAGTTTGTCCCTTGTTCAGAAAGCACCAAGAATGCCATGTAGAATTGGTGGGACACTGTTAATAGCTAGCACTGTCCAGAAGATAACTAGTTACGTAAGAGATGATCAGGGTTAGTTTTAAGTTGGAAAAATAGTCTTACTGCATATGGCATTTAATATAACTATCTCTTTCACATCATGGCTGGAAAGGTGATAAAGTTGTTATCACAGATATTTACATAAGATTGTAGAAAACTTAAATTCATATTTAACTTCTCTATATCTTCTTACTATCTTGATGAATTTCACTTGTTCACTCATGTATTAATGCTAGATTATAACCAAAATTTATTTCTAGAAAATAAATGTTAATATGGCAAGATCATGTTTTATATTTATAATTTGTGACATTAATATGCAACAACATAAAACACATAGACCTGTACATGTATTTGTATATGTGTAGATTTCTACATAAATTATAAAAACAGGAAAGAGATGTACCTTTGTCTTTAACCATATTCAAGGTTGAGAAATCACAGAGAGCTAACCTCCACAGTAAAAATTTATGGTAGGGAATCGGAAGCTTGAAAGATGGGAGATAAATCTCTATATTGTTTCAGCACTTAGCCTGGTCTGGAAAGTAGGAGGTTGGTAAGTATCTGAGTCTTCATTAGGGAAGAGGCTTTTATGACTAGAAGGGTTAGATGCTGCAGAGGTGGAAAACTCAAAGGCTTAGGAGATGGCTGCAATTTATAAAAGGCTTTGAGACAAATAAAACAAAATTGGCAATGTGTACGTGGTTATTAAAGCAACTGAGCATCTTAGTCTGAAGTCTGCCAGGATCATCACTGAGAGTTCCCACGTGTTCGTCAGCTGTGGACAAGGGACTGCATAAATAATCATTTGTTAATAGCAAGTACATATCCAGTTACAATAATGTGTTAAGGAAAATAGCCATTTAGTTTTATTTTTGAACAATTGAAAAACTTGCTTTTGAAGAATGAAATATAGAATTCAAATATACAACATATCCTAATCAGAATGTGATATGAAATATATTGTTCTATGGAAGAATTATTACTTCAGTTCTATCAAACATACTGAAGAAAATTCATGTATTTAAAATTCTTTATATAAATGTGAAATAGTACAGATATACATAGAAAAGTAGGAAACTGGGAGGCAATGAAAGAAGGTACCTTTGTAGGGTGACTACAGAGCTGGAGGTAACGTAGAGTCCAGCTGCTACTAGAGAAGGAACAGACTTGGAACACTTCAGACATGAGCTTTTCAGCTCTCGACATTCTAATCCATTAGGACTTTACTTCTTGGCAGGTGAGAACAGAAAAGACTTTATTGTGCCACTATAAGCAAAGTTTCAGTAATTATATCTCAAAATCTTTCCAAGAAGGATATCTCTTCTCTAGACCTTGAAACTGGGTGTTGGAGAAAGCTTCCTGGTGTGGTAGTTCTCAGTTTCCATATTCACTTTGGCTCAAGTTCTGTTTTTGCACTGCCTTTTTCTTATTTTGATAGATCTGAGTTGATTTCTTTTCTTGCACAACAAATTTCTCTGCAAATTATTGCAGGTGGCTGACAGGATTTAGTTCTGTCTCAAGACACATAGACTTTAATACGTTTGTGGTTCGGTTCTTCATTCCCCACAAGCTGGCTTATAGTTGATGTGGTCAACTTTATCATCAGCCTTCACAAAATCTGTTAGTCGTTTGTGTGGAGTCCAGTTTCACTCTCAGTAATGTAAGAAAAGAGAAGCCCAGAAACTAGACTGGTAAGACGAAACCATTTGTCCTTTTCCATATTTACTTAGGGTGTTGTCTTTGGATCCTGGCTTTGCATATTACTCAACAAACTAATCTCCTCACTTTTGTCAAACCGTACTGTAGAAATGAATTTTCCATTTATGTTTACTATTTCTCTGTTCAATTTCTTCAGGCTCATTTTTTCTCACAAACTATTTTAAATTAATCTCATCAAAATTTGTCAAGCCTAGTTATTTCAGACTATCAAATGATTATCATAAAACATATGCAACTTAATGGTTAATGAATATGGTGGTCTCTTAGAGTCACTAGCAGCAAAAGCAAGCTCCTGATTTGACAGTTCTTCTTATTATAATAAATTAAGTTAATACTAATGGTATGTGCCATTCACATAAGGGATATTAGATATTTAACAAGTACTCTTTACTTCGTCGGCCAAACACATTGAAAGTTAGCTAGTAAGGGTGAAAATCCTGGTGAAAATAATGTAAATATTCTGTTAGCAAACATGATTGGAGTCATGAGAGCAAATAGAAAGTGATAAATTATCATACAGTGTATATTGTACAGTGTATATTAACTTTATTTCCCCAGCAGATATATAAGTTTTTATTGATATTTAACATCTTTTGAATATATGGATTTAGATTCACTTATTAAACCTTTCTTCCTTTTGTTTTCTATAATTGGTGTTCTTATTTTTTATGACACATTGTGTTTGTGTAAGAGCATGTGGAAATATGGAATATATCAAATACTGAATATATCAAATACTGAATATATCAAATACTGAATATATCAAATGTCTTTCCTAAAAATACATGAAATGTTTGTATCTGAGTTTGGATCATCCTGCATATTTATTTGTATTCTGTGAGATCAATATATGGTTACCCTCGAGTTTTCCTCACTTAACATTTCACAAGTGATAACCTGTTTTAGCACAGCTTATCAGTTGTGTATTCTTTTTACAGTAATGATAAATACCAGGCATTTTGTACACTGAAATTGTCCTGATGCTTTCCTCATGATTGGAGTTTGGTTATGGGCTATTCACGGGACGACCACAGAGAGAAATTGGCTTGCTCATCACATCAAGTCAAGAGTCTGTACTATCGTCGTGATTCACCATGATTGGCTTTAAGTTTGATTGCCTGGTTAAAGTAGTGTTTACTGGTCTCTCCTCTGTGAGATTCTGATTCCCTCTACTTTCTACCCTCTATTCTTTAGAGAATGAACGTGCGAGTAACGGTTAGTAAATAGTAGTTTTCTTTCCAGTTGTTTGACAGTACATCAGCAACATTAGCCATGTGAAATAGATATGTCCTTTACATTCATTCACATACTAGTACATTATTTATTTAAGTACTTCATCACCGAATTTAACTCATAAATTTATGTCTTATGTAGCTTATTACTTGAATTATTATAGCTTTGGCTATGGTCATTTTACAGCAAGTCTTTGTCCCAGGGATCTAATTATATTGCTTTTATGAAGGTTTTTTACACTCAAGGTTGGTCACCAAAACCTTGGATCATTGATTAATTAATCATGTCTTGTGTGAGTAATCCCACCGATGTATCTTAAAATCTCTGTTTTAAATATTAAAGCATACCTTATTAAGTGTTTATTATAATCCAGATGATAATTATGTAGGAACAACAAATCCCACGTTCAGAGACACAGGAAGGAGGTTCTCTTCCCATTTTATTTTTTAGTATCCATTCTCTTTTCTTTAAATCCATTAAATTAGCATATCTTTAATATCAAGACATCTTGCATGACCAAGTTTGTCACTACTAATTCAAGTGTTCCTCAAGTTCTTCAGTGAATTTTACAGTTTTCTTTATATTTACTCTGCATTTCAATACTAATTTTTACTTTTTTAAAAATATATTTTATAGGGGTTATTGTCTTTTGCCCCATTTATAATTTGCTGTATTATATGGGCAATGAAAATAAAACTTTACTAACCTCAAATTCTAATAGGCTTTTAAATTATTTCAATAAGTAATCAAAGTGCAGTATAAACTAATTTGAGCTTCAAAATCTTTCTGATACTTGTGTTATATTTACAGTTTCTTGGTAGTAAAAAGAGTTTCACACAGAACAGCTAAACGTGAAAGTGAGGTATTTTTACTTTTATATCACATTTTTACTAACAGAACATCAACAAATAGACAATTCTGACTTTTATATTAGACTCACTCAAGCTCATGGTAGAAATGGGACTTATACCATGTTGGGCCTTCAAATGTAATTCATATATATTGCCATATGGCACCTAAAAAATAAGTGTTTAAATTATATAACATCTTAAACTGGATTAGTTAATACAAGGCAACTTTATTGTAGCTATTTAATTTCTAAACTACAAATTAGCATTCATTTTGAAGATTCTAATGTAAAAGAACATTTCATAGTTTTTTTTAATTAATCAGTATTTGAAGATTTGTGGTACTCTCCACCTTGATCAGAGTGCCTAACTTTTGCAGTGAGCAGTGTTTAATGCTGAGACTTGTAACTGGCCAAGTGCTGAGCCTAATGATTTTGAGTGGTCAGGTATAACTGAATCACCTATATTCACCTTCTTTCCTGTGAGACTCAAGAAACCTCAAGGAAGGAAATAAGAGCTAGAAGATGGAGAGAAGAGGTCTGAAGTGGGGCTTCTTACCATGGCCTAGCTGTTCCACATCCACTCCTTGCAGGTGTTCTTATTTGGAATCAAAAACCAACAAAGCCACACCCTTATTGGAGGAGTAGCTGGCAGATGGCTGCTGTTGAGGAAAGGTCAGTCTCTTTAGGGATGCTGCTGTAGGTAGGTCACTTATGCCTCAGCACGCTCTAGTGCAAGGCCACATACTCCTGTGTATGTGAGTAACTCTGATTGAACTCAGAATATTATTAATAACAAAAATAGCCAAGGGAAAAGATAAAAATCTAGGAGAGTTATGAGGTAGTAGAGACTTAGCGAGAGTTGGAGGGAAGTAGTCATGGATATATATAGTTGAGATACAATTTATAAATTATTTCAAGTATAAGTAATATACTCTTAGAAATAAAAACAGAAAGCTCACTGTGGAAACAAATTTGAAATACTGTATTTTCATAATGGTTGAGCTAACAAGCTATGTTTTGTAAGAATGCAAGCCTATGCTTTTAAAAGGTGAATTTGTTGAAAGATAATTATTTTACTAACATTTAGATTAAAAGAGACAACACATTTTAGTTTAAAGTTTTATCATCTTAAAGATGTACTTTGAATGACAATTTCAGATAAATATGAAATGTCTTTCCCTTTAATGGCATTAAATATGTATATATGTGTATACACATGAAGAAACATATATGTGCTTATATAAAGTAACATATATAAGTAAATTTATATTTTGTTTCTTCAAAAGAATTTGAAATTTTTGTTTAAAATTGTGTTTGTATTTGACTTTCTTTTTCTTTTTCTCAGAACAAGAAAAATTAAAGGGAAGATGATCCCAGAGACCATATGGGAGGTTATTTCTTTAAAAAGTTTCAGTTCATGGTGCTTACAAAAGGAAGAAAAGGAGTATCAGGAAATCAGACTTTAATGAAAGGGCCCCAGCTATTGTTGACTTTGTCCTGTTGTTCAATGCTGACCCTGGATTTGACATTGCCAATTGTCAGAGGAGGATAGCCAATAAGATTAAGCAATGTTTGATAACACTGTTGACTCTTGAAGAAAGATTCGAAAGGGCAATAAGCAAACAGACATTATTAGTGGTTTCTTTTCAAATTATGACACAGCCATGAAAAATCTAAGTACTGCTTTTTATTATACTTCTAAATCTGAACCTTGGATAAGCTTTAAAATTCATCCAACAACAGAGACAGTAATAACAATAACAACAATAATATTAAATTTCTACCTCTCACAAACCAAGTGTCACTTTAAATTCTGTGTATTCTGTCACTTTCTTTAGAAGGGTTTGGAGTTGTGTACTTACATGAGTTTCATGCCTTGGCAGCATGACTCCCAAAGTGATGCTAGTCAGTTTGGAAATTTTAGGAGGGTCATAGTTTATCATTCTACACTCTTGTAAAAGGACACAGACCCTCAAAGATGACATTCTAGATGACAAGTTTATCCTTCTCTACAAGAATCAAACTAGGACATTCTCACTAGATTTTAATTGTATCAGTACCATACTCTCTATTTCTTCCTGTCCTAACTAGGAAAAAAAATATAATATATATATATATTGGTTTGTTTATATGATGCTCAGTTGGTTTATTATTCCCATAAGGACTAGAATCATGAAATGCTCACAATCAGTCTAATTTTTTAACTGATTTTCCTACAGTCATGGACTGCCTTTAGATCCCTATCCTCTAACTGGGGTGCTTTGTCTCACCTCAATAGAAAAACGTGCAGACAATATTACTGAATAAAAGTTCTCATTGAGATTGAAGTTTCTTTTTACTTACCTAAAGTTCAGGAAAAATATTTTGTTCTGGATACGTACTAATATTATTACATATCACCTAGTAACTTGAAATAATGAAATGTTTGTACACTTCAATATCTCAATTCTATTGGTTGACTTTGTTTTGTCAATCTCAGGAATCCACATAAGACTTTACTAGCAAAATCTCCTTTATATATATATATATATGTGTACACATACTACACACACACACACACACACACACACACACACACACACACACACTGTACAAACCCATTCTATGTTTAAGAATTCACTGTAAGTACAAAGCTTACAGGAAGCCAAGATGTGTGTAAGAGATATATCTCTTTACCATCATCGTAGTTCTATTTGCTATTAGTGTTCTACCGAGCTGACAGGAGACATTTTGAACTGAAGCTAGTCTGCAACTGGTGTGCCTACGCAGGCAGCTACAAATTGTTTAGGAATGACGTGGAGATGTGAATACCTTAAATAGTGTGGTTGCACACCCAGAACTGGTCAGCTTTTCTGACATGTGTAGGGATTTCATTATCTTAGGTACTGTAGGTTTCTCTCCTCACTGTTGTCACTGTCCTGCTCTGTTTTTGTCAATAAGAACTCAGAGAAAATATGAGCATGCTCCAATTTTGGATTTGAAAATTGTTTTTGACAGATTTTTGTTTTCTATTTTTAATTTTGTCTTTACTTGGTCACTTTACATCTGTTCACTGCCCCTCTCATAGTCACCCCCTCACACAGTTTTTCCCCCATCCTCCCTTACTCTTTCTCCAGTGAGAGCCCCCTCCCTCCACTTCCCTACACTGGTACTTCAAATATTTCCAAGGCTAAGCACTTTCTCTCCCATGGAGGCCAGACAAGGCAGCCCCCCCCTAGATGGACACATTTTTCAAACATTGTGAAATATACTATTTTTGCTTTTTAAAACTTTTAACATAGGTGTCTGGATGGGAGATGGTAGGGGGAGGGAAAAAGGAAAAAAGGATCAGATATGGGGGGGGGGGATACAGGAGAAAAGCCCAGAGAGTTAAGAGAAGGAATGGAAAGAAGCAGACTCAGGAGGCGGGAGGGAAGATCTACAAAGTCCAAGAGGCCTGGAAGGTGAGAGAATCTCAGAACTCATTAGGGGTGACCTTATCTAAAATTCCCAACACTGGGAAAAGAGAACTCCTGAAGGAGTTCTCCTACAGTAGTTCGACAGGGCCTCGAGTGCAGAGATAAAAGAACCACAAGGACAAAAATGGAGAAGAGACTGAAGAGCCTGGCATGGCTCTCCTCTGAAAGCCCTTACCAGCAGCTGACTGAGATAGAAGCAGATACTTACACCCAACCATTGGACTGCTGATTACACCCAACCATTGGACTGCTGACAGGAACTACTCCAGTTCAATTAGGGAAGGACTGAAGAAGCTGAAAGGGAAGACCAACATTTTCAACTAACGCAGACCCCAGAGAGCTCCCAGAGACTGAGACTCCCATCAGGGGCAAACACAGGCTGGTAAGAGGCCCCTGGAACATATATGTAGCAGAGGTTGGCCAGGTTTGGCCTCAGTGGGAGAAGATGTGCTTAATCCTTGAGGCTCCAGGGAAGAAGGAAGCCTGATGGGGGAGGAGCACCCTCTCAGAGGCAATGGGAAGGAGGAACAAGATGAGAAACTGTGGGAGGGGGGAGCAGAGGAGAGTGGAGACTGGAAGACTCGAATGTAAGTAAGTAAAACAATTAAAAATTTTTAACATAAAAAAAAAAAAACTATTTGCTTGCAAGGTATACATAACTATGAGGCAGGCTGGATTAGCTTGCGAGGCCATTTGTTTTCATTGTTTGCTGAGGACTGTTTACAGAACGCAATTTGCCTACAAAACCAAAATAAACCCTGTAATTAAGCAAATGACATTAAACAGCACTATGTCCTTCAAGGCTTACCATGTACTGTTGCTGGGAAAATGTCGCCCCTTTGGTCTTAAAAAATGTGCCTGTATATTTTTTAAGAAGATGACTTTTGAAATGTATGTGAACTTTACTAAAGCACCACTTTCTAGAATTCGAAGAAAGACATGTATGTTTTATCTTTATTTTTCTATTAAAAGATTTTTTTCTAAGCATAAACATTACTTCCCTTATTGAAAGTTCACAAATCATTTACAGAAGGATCTTGGTAAATAATTCAAAATCTTAGTGTAAAGAAGCCATGATGTTAGTTCAAGATAAGGCCAAGCCTTCCCTGCCTAATAAGAATCTAGGGCAGAGGTTTGTGAGGAAACCCTTTATTCAAGGTTCTCAAGTTGGAATTATTTTAAACTATTGTATTTCAAAACAGTTTGCTAGGTATAGTTGGAATTAAAAATGAATTAAAAATTTTAAGGTTAGTGACAGCCAGTAGACTCAATGACTTTATAGACTTCAATGGGAGGACTGCATAGGAAGAATTATAAAGGATATGAAAACCTATGAAGCACTTATTTGAGCAGAAACAGAAGGAAGCAGCAAGTCCTGATGCAGAATTTATTTTGTATAACTTGAAAAGCATTAGGAAGCCATGAAATATTTATCCTAAGTATTGATAAAACTCTCCAGTGTTAGAGGACAAAGTTGTCTTGTTGAAAGTAGCAAAAATTCATAATTTTAATTTATAAATAGTTCATTTGTTTTTGGCAACTTTAAAGGAGACAATGTATCAAAGCTATCTAGATATTATGTTATTTTATTCAAGGGATCTCAGATTTAGGCCTTCAAGTATTCATTATGAATAACTATGCTCATTTTATCCATCTTAAAATAAAAATTAAATTCAAGTAAAAATTAAATTGTAATTTTACACTAATTAAAGATGTATTCTCATATATAGATTACTCTTACTTAACATGTACCTGTGCCCTACAACTTATAACTTGATTTATTTAAATAGTGTATTTTATATGCACGAACCATTGACTATGACAAAGACTTCAAGATCTATCTACCAGTCTGGTTTAAATGTATAGGATGAAATTTCGAATAGAAATGTTTCGGAATAGCATTTGAAATGTAAATTAAAAAAAATATCTAATAAAAAAATTGGAAAAAAAAGAAGATAAAACAAAAGTTATTCCTTTCAGAAAGCTGAGCAGAGCCTTGTGGTGGCTGCATAACCATTACATTCTGGAGTGGAGCTTCTAGGGAGGAAGAGAACATTATTTCATGGGTTGGCAAGCTGACACACCTGGAAGAAAGATCCTCAGCTGGAGAATTGCCTCCATCAGGTTGGCCTTTGGCCATGACTGTGGGACATGGTCTTGACTAATGATTGTTGCAGAAGGACCCAGCCTACTGTGGGCAGTGCCACTTCTGGGAAGATAGCCCTAGGTTGTATAAGAAAGCAGACTGAGCACAAGCAGAAGAAGTGATTTTGTACATAGCATCCCTTCAAGGCTTCTACATCAGTTCCTTCCCCCAGCTTCCTGTCCTGAGTTCCTGCTCTGGCTTCTCTTGATTCAGACTATAACCTGTAAACCAAATAAACCCTTTCTTCCTCAAAAAAAGAAAGAAAGAAAGAAAGAAAGAAAGAAAGAAAGAAAGAAAGAAAGAAAGAAAGAAAGAAAGAAAGAAATGTTTTAGGTAATCTTAGTTTTCATGAAAATTTGTGTTTGGAAATTGATGTCTTTTTGGTTATCCTTGTATTTATAAAATGCTAAGTTAGAAGACAGAGTTTTGGGTTAGGATTGTTTATAATANAAAAAAAGAAAGAAAGAAAGAAAGAAAGAAAGAAAGAAAGAAAGAAAGAAAGAAAGAAAGAAAGAAAGAAAGAAATGTTTTAGGTAATCTTAGTTTTCATGAAAATTTGTGTTTGGAAATTGATGTCTTTTTGGTTATCCTTGTATTTATAAAATGCTAAGTTAGAAGACAGAGTTTTGGGTTAGGATTGTTTATAATAAGTGTAAAAATTTAAACTGAATATTTCTGTCATTCTGAAGACTTTCTAAGACTTTGCAAATAGCTACTGCAAGGGAAGATCAGTTCTATTTTTTGAAAGCGCAGTACAGCATCTTGCTCCATTTGGCCACTTGTTCTGTCAGACTTCCTTGAAAAGGAACTTTGGCTATCAAGGTGTGACATATTGTATGATCTGACCTGCCTGTCAATGAATAAAGATTTATAGTTTGTACTGCTTTGAAAGATTAGAGAACTAGTCATTTCTGTTCAATGTTTGCCTCTACAAACTTGAAGACTATTAAGAGCAAACCAGAGTTAGGGGGACGGGATCCAAAAGAAGGCAGTGTAGTCAGAGACAGCCCCTGCTCCCACTGTAGGAGTCCCACCTGAAGACCAAGCTGCACAACTGTTATATATGTGCAGAAGGACAAGTCTGTCCCATCCATTCCTATTCTAGCCTCAGTAAAGTAAGATGCACTTAATCTTACTGCAACTTGATATGCCAAGAGGCTGGTTGATATCCATGGGAGGCCTCCCTTTTTCTAAGAAGGACAGAAGGGGGAGTGGTCAAGAAGAGATGGAGGGTCTAGGAGGAGAGGAAGAGGGGTAAGCTGTGATCTAGATGTGAAATAATTAATAACAAATGAAGAAAGTAACTCACAGACCTTTGAAGAAGTAACTTGGTGGCAAATAGTCTCATGTCTCCTAGTCACTTAATGCTATGGGCAACCTATTCATCCAATATTTTAACTCATGAGGGTATTTCATCATTAAGCATGCATCGTGTTTACTATTAAACATATCATTCATTTGTATAACCTCAGAATTTAAAGAAAATAATGAGACCCAATTTTATTTCAGTCACATTAATGATTAAATTTCTGATATATTAGTAGATGCTTATCTACATTTGTAGATTATATCATATATTGTATGCATTCTACTTTTATAGCTTCATATTAAAGAATAAGCAATTTATCGAGTCATAAAAGCTCTTATAAATAATCCTTTAAATATCCAATCTTATAAGAGTGTATAATTTATTGGTAATTTTCTATGTCTACATATCAGTACCTTAAATATATAGCATTTAGGATTAATAGGGCTGATGGTAATACAAAACATGATATATTCTGAAATAAATGGAAACCTTTTACAATTTAAATTATTATGGCCTTAGAGAAAGAGCCTGCTGGAGTTAGTTTAATAACCCATTGGATTTTGAGGTAAGTCTTTTAATTCTTTTTTTTTTTTTCATACTCATGAATGCAAGATAGAAGCAATATCTCCCTGCTTTATGTCAACATTCAATGACGACTACCTGGACAAAGGGAGAAAGTCCTACTGATCATGCTTTTACCCCTGTCTTGAAAAAAAAGTGGTTTTCTAGATTTATGGTCAATTTTGAGTATTAGAATTTGTTTTTCTGTGTTTCAAAGTCAATTGTTTAAACACTACTCTTAAATGCACTTTCTGCCATGTCTTCCCTCTTCCGTGGCCTCTTCTATCTCAAAGCCAATGGCTAGGCCTCTATCTTTCGGTCCTTATTTGTCTTCTGCTTATTCCTTTTAGATAAACCACATAGGCAAGTATCTCAAAATAGAAATTCCATTCTTTCTGTTTCATTCCACATAGTGTGATTCTCTTGACTCTGCTGTGTTTTCTGCAAGATCATAAACTACCTTGACAAAAGTGACAGTATTTATACATCAAAGACATCTCTTATTTTGCCTCCTCTTGTATAATTCAGCTTTGGTAATTTGTGACTTTTATCATATATTTTATTATTTAAAGCAATTTTAAATTTTTTCTGTTGTCATTGATATGTAGCTTTAATCCATGGTGGTTTGATAGGAGGAAGGGTGTTGTCTCAATTTTCTTGTATAGGTGTTGTGAATTACTTTGTGTCTGAGTAAGAGGTCAGTTTTGAAGCAAGTTTCATGAGGTGCCAAGAAAGGTGCCCAATAGCATTTATTGTGCATAAAGAATTGAGCTATCTAGTCTCGTTGTTTTAGTAACTACCTTAGGGTCCAGAATGAAGATCCGGGAACACCTTGCTAGGCATCTGATCATAAAAAGATTCCAAGCAAGCAGCTGTGCTCATTAAGGTTGTTATCTGAAGAAATGACAAGAAAGACAAAAGCAAGGCGCTGAACATTAACCAATGTCCCTAAATATTTCTGTCATTTCTGTCCTCAGGCTCAGACAAAACTTCTCGAAGAACCCAGGATATCTCTGGCCACTTTCCAGAAACATGAGGCAGACATGCTTCTTGTGAAGGTTCCCACGGTAAAACTATTTAACCAATTTCTTTTTCCCTATCATTACCCAACTATTAATTATTTTAAAAGCATAGTTTACTTGATCATAGACACTATAATTTAATGACAACATTCTCTGTGGTCTTTTTTTTCGTTCAAACCGCCCCCCCCCATGTACCCATCTACACACTCCATCAAATTCACAGTCTTTCTTTCCCCACTAATCATTATTTCATATGGGTTTGTTTTATATGTATATACAATTGTCTTATTAAGTATATACTTTTAAATCTTGATAATATTAATCTTATGTTAGATTTCAGGGCTGGCCATTTGGCACTGGAAATCCAATTGGTGTTTATTTCCTAGAGGAAGGTCACCTCTCCTTCTCCCAGACTAAGTTGCTAATAATAGATCTTTATGTAGGATTGAGTCAACATGGGTTTTCCCCTATCCAGTTTTCCAGTTTATCATATAGGTTGGAATCACCCTTGTTATGGTCACATTTATGCAATCATGCTGATAAACTTCATGGGCTTAGTTTCTCATGTTAGGAGATACAATCCCACTGCAAACTCTCTGATCCTGCTGCAATTACAATCTTTCTACCTCATCTCCTATAAGGTTCCCTGAGAGCAAGGTTTGGGGATGTTGTGGTAGAGTATCAGGGACTGGCACCCACAACTCTGCATATTAGCTTGTTGTTATTTATTCATTTGTCATCTCAAAGACCTACCTTCATAGTCTTTTGAGAGAACTCAGAATAGTACCATATCTAGATTACAACAATTAAAAATAAACTTTATTATTTGAAATTATGATTACACTCTTCCCTTTCGTTTACTCTCTCCAAACCTTCCCACAGGCCTTGGAACCTTCACATCAAAAAAAAAAAAAAAAAAGGTTCAAATGCCTTAATATAATGCTTTAATACTTGAAATGAGAGGTTAAATTATAGGTGTAATAATAATAGTTTAATATCTACACACAGGCACTGAGTGTCCACACAGTGTGCTGAAACTCAAGGAGCAAGGGCAAGAATTGACATAGGATCATGTGAAATTCAGAGTCACTGTAACATAGTCCAAAACGCTGTAGAAACAGCCTACACATTGGAGACAATTTTGAAGAGCTACTCCTCCTAAAGTAAATAAATATCTGAAATCAGAAAGAAGAAAGAAAGAAAGGAAGAAAGAAAGAAAGAAAGAAAGAAAGAAAGAAAGAAAGAAAGAAAGAAAGATCCCAGCAGAACACCTATTATCTCTTCAAGTAGTAAAAGGACCATATAAGTCATATTGTTATTTGACATTTATTTATTAATTTTTAAATTTAACTTTTTAATTATACTTATTTTATGGGTATATGCTTGCCCATATGTGTGTATTTCAACTTGTACATGTCTAGTGCCCACAAGGGTCAAGTGAGAACACTGAATCCCGTGAATCTGAGTTATGGATGGTTGCGAATTAACAAATAAGTGATTTGAATCACTAGAACATCATTTCGGCCTCCAATAGGTACCTATTTTAAGAATGTGGTGCATAAAAATAAATATATGAGAAAATGTTCAATGTATTTACCTATTAGCGGAACAAAATCAAAACTGAGTTGATAACAACCCATACTAAACAGAGTGGTGCTCATTTTGTAAACAGTGTGAATAAATAATGATGAGAATGTGGGCAAAAAGAATCGATTAATTTCTGGAAGGATTGTAAATCAGTTCATCCACTGTGGAAATAATATAGAGGTTACACAAATCGCATAGTTCATGTGTCATATAGACCTATGAAGCATATGTATATGCCCAAATGAACAGTGGGTTTTGAATAGGAGTGACATCTCCACCCCTACTTATGGTTTATGCTGTGCTCTTCACAATAACCAGACGGTAGAGTCTATATCGGGGCTAATAACTATCTGACTGAACAGAAAACACTGGCTACACACACACACACACACACACACACACACACACACACACACACACACACACACACAGAGGAAGATTAGTCACCTGTAAAAGAAAAGAATTAAGTTATATATTTTCTTGGGAATTAGATGCTATTAGAATTGATTGTGTTAAGTGACATCAAGTCAGACTTAAAACTCAAATATTTTTTTTCAGATGGAGAATTTTGGGAGAAAGAAAAGGGCATGCTAATGAATTTAGAATTGAAAGCAATGTAAAAGAGTGATATAGAAGAGGGTAGTGAGTGCGGTAATCAATGACAAATTCCATTGCTACTGTATAGTACTTCCAAAAAATTCTTCTATCATATCCATCATTTTATCAGTTATCATTCAAAGTATTATAATCTCTGCCTTGGTGTATTCATAACTGATTCGCAATCATCTGTACAAATTATGTAATTTGTGTGTATTCATTTCTCAGCAAACTTTTGATAAATAGAGAATGACTTCCCTAGCTGTTTCTTCTCTGTGTTCTCAGAGCAGCATGGAAAGATCTATGGTTTTGCTGAATTTTGCCACTATTTACTTACAGCCTTCATGGCTTTATTGAATTGTAAGCCCCTCTAGTAGAGAAAACTTTATTTATCTATCAATGTGTCCCCAGTGAAGTGCCGGTGCTCAATAAATGTTTGTTGAACAAATCTGTAAATAACAGCAGTGGGGAGACATATGTAAGACGCTTTCAGGTGAATCTCCATCCATCTTCACTTCCCGGTATCCCTGGGGAAATATCTGTTGTATAATTCTTGTGTAATTTTCTATTTGGGGGACCATTTATATTTTATTAAAAATGAGAGTTGCTCTGTGATACATCTTTGCCCACTGAAGTTCTAAGATTCTGTTATAAGTCTTAATTTTCTCTCTTAGGTAGCATGACGTGAAAATATAACAACAAAAGTAAGTAACTCGCTTTTAGACGTGGGAATCTGAAATGAATCAGAGGCACAGCACCTATCCATAAGAACAACAAGATAAATAAGTCCTACAGGACAAATAATTATTTGTGAACATAAACAATAGTGTGATGTATATGCTATTCCTTAACATGCCTAGATACATAGAGGACAAGAATCCTGTACTCTATGTATCCATGTACTCCTGGGAATGGACCAAGAAGTCTTCATCTTACACATTTTCTATGAGTCATATCAAGTAGAAACTTCAAGGAGAGTTCTATGGTTTTGTAGATTTAATAAAGGTCTATATACTAGAAAGCACATCAGAAGCACACCAAATTGAGTTCCATGGTAAATATTTGGAAGTGTTCTTTTTCAATCCTTGATTTTTCTTTTTGAGTTATAAGAACTCACAAGTTCTAGAATGTTGAGACTCAGTGTTGGGACAAAGTCATAAAAGTTTCTGACATGGCAAGTAGTTTAGGCATGATTTCATTTGTATTTTTCATTTACATACTACATTAGCATTTCTTCTTATCAGATTCCCACATCTTTATACTTCTGATACTATGAGCTTTCTGTGGAGTCTGACTGTTTTTTAATAACACTCTTTAGATTTGTGCCCCATGAAGAGAAAACTGGTGAACTCATAATGCTCACTGTTTAATATTGGGTCCAACACTAGTTCCCGGAACAAAATTATTCTCTTTCAAATGATGATGTGGATCTCAGAGCTCGGTCTCATGACTTCAAGTAATAAGTTTAAAGTGTGAATTTTTGATAAAAATGGTATAAATGTTTATATACATGAATACACAGTATTTCTGCATATGAAACTCATGTTACAGATGCATCATATAGTATATGTCTTATAAATGTCAGAAAATAATAATCAGAATATGAAAAGTGATTAATTCTGAAATATAGTAACTATTTTGATAGAATTTAAGATATGAGTGTTTCCCAAGAGGTCATTACAAGTCAAAATCCACCCAAAACAAATCTTAATTCCTTACTTAGTTGAGACATTTCATTTACTCAAATCTTCTTGTAAAACATTATCTTCTGTTAGATGGGAATGGTAAAATACTATCCTCTGACATTAAACAGGAACATTTATCTTTTTGAAACTTAAAAACCATACTGGGGTATATTGATCACTTATATATAGTCTCTAAGAAGCACTTTAAATGCGACCTGTACAAACACCCTGAATCAATATTTATTTTTTTAAAAAGCAAGGAAGGAAGGAAGGAAGGAAGGAAGGAAGGAAGGAAGGAAGGAAGGAAGGAAGGAAGGAAGGAAGGAAATAAGAAGGAAGGCAAAGAGAAAATCACCATCTTGTACCCTGATAGTCTCTTTATTTGCTCTGGATTTTATTTCTGGATTTTATTCTTTCTTTTTGTGAGGAGAGGATCAAATCTGGGATTCATTCTCTGGCAGGTTGCTTATCAGGAAAGGACAGAATGATACAAATCCTCTAAGCATCCTCCTCCCCACCCTCTCTGTCTCAGTTCTGAACTCCCTTTGGACAGTGAAATTCCAGTTACCATCCACAACTCATAAATAATTTGTTGCGATACTTAGACATTTCTTTGTTTTCTATGCTCATGTGTTATGATGATTTGAGCTCTAGTAGAACATGTGTGCAGATCGAAGTAAAAAGCTTTTCTTATCTGTATTCCTGAAAGAGAAACATTTGTCTACTGAACTCAAAAGCAAAGAGCCAAATGCCAATTCTAACAGCTCTTTTGTGCTTTGGATGACTAACTATTAAAAGAAGAAGAAAATGTTAAACTTTTTAAAGAAATAGTCTTTTTGATAGTTGAGATTTATAAAACATTTGTTATTAAGTTTTTAAGAGGCTTTTTAAACTAGATTATTTACTTTGGTCATTAATTAAGGTCAGGTGATTGAGAAATAGTTACCTTTACTATCTCAAATTCATAGGCACATAAACAAAGGGGTTTAAATGAATTGTGCCTCTCTAGTGACCCTTAACCTCCAAGTTGGACTACTGGATTTTAATCTGTTACCATTGATTTTAAAAACCTAGAATTCTAATCAATAAACCACATAATTCTACATAATATAGTCTTTCAACTCCTCTATATTTTTCAATTAAAATCATAAATAATAATAATTTATAAAAATTTTTGAAACATAATTTGATGGAGAAATGAATCAAACCAGCTCACTCATGTGTGGTACTGTTCCAGTAACTCAGAAGGTTCTTTCTTTCAGGATGAAAAAACATCATTCACATATTTGACCAACTTTTAATATATCAGTGTATTTTTTTAAGGCAAGTCATTTACTATAGCAGTTTGAGTCAAATCATACATTTAATTTCTTCTTGTGTGTGTTTATTTTTTTTACATATTGTATTTCCACATTTTTCTGTAATCTCCAAAAATTCTCATACATACTCTGTGTTTCTGTGGTCTCCACAACGAAGTGCTTATTTCCTTCCTATTTATCATTTAGCAGCAGAATTTATAAAATAGAAGTTTAATATTCACAATGCAATGAAACAGTAAGTCGGGAGGGTTTTCATGTCCTTCCACCTGGCTTTGAACTCTTAGGGCCTCCCTCAGTATCAGCACAACCCACTCGAGGGTTCATTTAATGCAAAGCATAGAAACTAACCCATCACATGCCTCAGATTCATAGTTTACATTGGGCTTCATACATGGGATGCAGATTCTGTGGGATTAGACACGTCTAATGACATATGGCTTCTATTTAATAACACTCTTAATAGACTCGTGATCACCACTATATCCTGGGACCTGTCAACTCACCCCTATTTTCATACTAATTGCTCACTATTTGGGCTCTGAAGTTGAGGTTTTTTTTTTTTTTTTTTTTTTTGTGCTTGTTGTTACTAATACTAGAGTATCAAGATAGTACTGCATTTTGAAATATTGGTCCTTTGTTGTAAACATCTTAGTCTCTTTGTATTCTTATTCTCTTGGTATATTTTGCAAAACCAAAGTTGTATTGTTATGATCCTCAACAAATCACTAGTTCTTGCACGGATTATGTCATTTGCTCATATCTAAATTGTTATTGCTATTCCCAAGCTCACACAGATTTCTCCTCTGTAGAATTTTAAAGCTTCTCATCTTAACTTCAGGGTTCATGCATTTTATACTTCATGAAAGGTGAAAGGAACAGAACTACATCTACTTTGATAGTTGGACATCCAGATACCTAGTACCTTTCCTACTATTTTTATTAAATAACGATAAAATAACACACACACACACACACACACACACACACACACATTTACAGTTTAAAGTGTGCAGCATAGTGTTTGCACATATGCATATACTATATATGTTCAAATCAAGCTAATTAACACATTCATTTCTAAAATTCTGTCAATATTTTTAAATGAGTACTCTTAATTAATCCCTGAGTAATTCCCGAATCTACAATGTTATTAATTATGAATATTATTTTTAAAAAAGACATTTTTTCAACTTTTATTAGATATTTTCTTCATTTACATTTCAAGTGTTATCCAGAAAGTTCCCTATACCCTCCCCCCTCCTGGCCCTGCTCCCCTACCCATCCGCTCCCACTTCTTGGCACTGGCGTTCCCCTGTATTGGGGCATATAAAGTCTGAGTGACCAAGGGGCCTCTCTTCCCACTGATGGCCAACTAGGCCATCCTCTTCTATATATGCAGCTAGAGACGTGAGCTCAGGGGGNGGTACTTTCTCTAGCTCCTTCTTCCTTGGGAACCCTGTGTTCCATCTAATAGCTGACTGTGAGCTTCCACCTCCATGTTTGCCAGGCATTGGTATAGTTTCCCCCGAGACAGCTATATCCGGGCCCTTTCAGCACCATCTTGCTGGCATATGCTATAGTGTCTATGTTTGGTGGCTGATTGTGGGATGGATCCCTGGCAACCGCAGTCATTGGGTCCATCCTTTGGATTCAGCTTCACACATGATCTCTGTAACTCTTTCAGTGTGTGCTTTGTTCTTAATTCTAGGAAGGGGTTGCTTGTCCACATTTTGATCTTCCTTCTTCTTGAGTTTCATGTGTTTAGTAAATTGTATCTTGGGTAGTCTAGGTTTCTGGGCTAATATCCACATATCGGTGAGTACATGTTATGTGAGTTCTTTTGTGAATGGGTTACTTCACTCAGGATGATGGCCTCCAGACCCATCCATTTGCCTAGGAATTTCATATATTTATTGTTTTTAATAGTTTTAAATTTAAAAAATGCCTTTTTCTACCTAAGATTCATTCATCCATTCATGGGAGCATATTTCTGGTGCTCTATCCTTTTTCATTGGCCTAGTTATTTGCTGGTGTGCCACTAGCAATTTCTGAGTCATTTAAGTTGAGTAAAGTCAAACATATGCTTAGATCCTTTTCAGTGTTCTTTTTTATGCATATTTTATTTATTTACCTTTCAGATGTTATCCCCTTTCCTGATTTCCTTCCAAGAAACCCTCTATCCAATCCCTCTCCTCCTGCTTCTATGAGAGTGTACCCCCATTCACCCACCTACTCTTGCCTCCCTGCCCTCTCATTCTCCTACATTGGGGCATCAAGCCTCCACAGGACCAATGGCCTCTTCTCCCATTGGTACCCAAAAAGGCCATCCTTTTCTAAATATGTGGCTGGAGCCATGGGTCCCTCCATATATATTCCTTGGTTTGTAGTTTAGACCCTGAGGCTCTGGTTATTTGATATTGTTTTTTTTTTTTTTTTTTTTTTTTTTTTCTGTGGGGTTGAAAACCCCTTCAACACCTTTAGTCTTTTCTTTAACTCTTCCATTGGGGACCCAGTGATCAGTTCAGTTGTTGGCTGCAAGCGTCCATCTCTGTATATGTCAGTCTCTGGCAGATCCTCTCAGGGAAAGCTATATCAGGCTCCTGCCAGCATGCACTTCTTGGCATCCACAGTAGTGTCTGTTTTGGTGACTGTATATGGGATGGATCCCCAGGTGGGACAATCTCTGGATGGCTTTGATGGCATATAGGTGTCATCCTTTTACTGTGCTTGCAGTAATGGCAGATTGGCCATTCATTTAAGCTGTTTCAGATGATTTCATTCCTGTAAGGAGGCATGTCATGGAATCTCTGTAGTGTATTCAACAATGCAGAAGTTGATTCATGTGCTCATTACTTTGTATATCAGGAAGCAGGGAGTTCTAGCCCAGTCGAAAAGTGAGGATCTCTTCCAAGGTACACCTCCAGCCATTTACATTTAAAGTTATGACCCATATCTCAAAGATTCTTTAGAGTCCTCCAAATGACACAACCAGTCAGGGTCAGATATTTAAGTACTTGATGCTTAAACTATGATTTTGGGTATTTTAGGTCACTGGATTGTTCATATAAATTGTATAGTCAGCTTTTGGTTTTAATAATAATTTTCTGGACTCTCAAGACTGTTTTAATCCTTAGGTTGACTTCTTAATAATTAATACTGTGGAAACACTGAGTTTTCTATCTCAGGACATGAAATATTTCTGTATTTATTTAGTTATTCTTAATTTTGTTGCCAGAGTTTTAGCTTTCTTCATAGGTTTTGTATACATTTTGTAGACATACAGATACAAAACCAAGAGCTGATACTTAAAGTGCTTTGTAAAAATTACTGGTATATAAGAATGTGGGCCAAGCATCCAGAAAGTGCCCCACCTGGGGATACATCCCATATACAGTTATCAAACCAAGACACTATTGTGGATGCCAAGAAGTGCTGGCTGATATAGGTGTCACTGAGAGGCTCTGCTAGTGCCTGAGAAATACAGAGGTGGATGCTCTCAGCTAACCTTTGGCCTGAGCACAATAGAGTCCCTACTGTACATTGCAAGACAGTAACAGTGAGGTAAGACTTGTATGTATGTTAACCTTCACTAGTAATTCCACCAGGTACTGTAGTAATTCTGTGTCAGATAATGATTAAGCTATGCTTTTGACTTTGTTGTGAGATGCTTAATATCCTGTCCATTCTTTGGTTTAGGTATCTTCCAGGAATCTACAAATTGGCAAATCCCCAGCATTCAATACTTGACTCTTTTGCAGATGATGGAGTGGTTGTGACTGTATAAGAAAAAGTTAAGCCAGGCGTGGTGGCGCACGCCTTTAATCCCAGCACTCGGGAGGCAGAGGCAGGCGGATTTCTGAGTTCGAGGCCAGCCTGGTCTACAAAGTGAGTTCCAGGACAGCCAGGGCTACACAGAGAAACCCTGTCTCAAAAAAAAAAAAAAAAAAAAAAGAAAGAAAGAAAGAAAGAAAAAGTTAACACCATCCATCATCTCTAGTTTTTAATTGCTAAGGTTTCACACAATGATTAATGTCTCTAGAGGTCTATATAATAATTATCTCTTAAACTGGCAAAATTGCACCAAACATAAAATTGTTGTAAATAAAATTTCATACTGATATTTGAGTGTACTCTCATTTAATTAAAAAATAAACATGAGCCAGGCAGTGGTGGAGCATGCCTTTAATCTCAGCACTTGGGAGGCAGAGGCAGAGGCAGGGGCAGGGACAGGGGCAGGGGCAGAGAGGCAGAGAGGCAGAGAGGCAGAGAGGCAGAGAGGCAGAGAGGCAGAGAGGCAGAGAGGCAGAGAGGCAGAGAGGCAGAGAGGCAGAGAGGCAGAGAGGCAGAGAGGCAGAGAGGCAGAGGCAGAGGCAGAGGCAGAGGCAGAGGTAGAGGCAGAGGCAGAGGCAGGCAGATTTCTGAGTTCGAGGCCAGCCTGGTCTACAGAGTGAGTTCCAGGACATCCAGGGCTACACAGAGAAACCCTATCTCGAAAAAACAAAGCAAACAAAAAACAAAAACAAACAAACAAACAACCCAAACCATGAAATCTTTAATTTACTATTCAAAATAATGACATTTTTTAAATATTCAAAAGATTATTTAGTGATGAGATTTTAGTATGCTCTCAGACAAGGGAGTTCTCAAGACAATATTTGTATAATACCAGTAATTTAAATATATATATATATGCATATATATACATATATATTTAATTTATTATGAGATTTTTATGTCAGATATTGGACATAATTTATTCAGTGAGAAATTTCTCAAATCTAAAAATAAAGCTAAATGTAAAACTATGGGATTCAGAAACAGAGCCAAACTGTAAAGATTTCACAGTTCTATGTTAATACTTTATACTTCATATTTTGAAATTATTATCATTGGTTCATTCATTAAAAGTAGAGGATGAATCACTGAAAGGTTATTATCCAGGTAAAGATGCAGGCTTAAAGCTCCTCAGGGTTAAATAAGCATGCATGTAGCTGATATTGCATCTAAGCTCTTAGCTGTACAAGTTCTCTCTCAAACATTCATTCATATTCCCTCTGTAATTCGAAGGCATTTATTGAAGATATGCTAAGACCTACCTTACACTAGGGCATTTTTGGAACACAGATTCCTGACCTGTATTATCTACAGAATCATTTTCATATTTGTGCTCTGCTGTAATTGGTCTCTGCAGATATAACTTGTGAGAGAATTTTTTACTAAGGTGTGAACATGCCTGCTCATTCCACTCCATACTGGCACTCAGTGCACTTGGTAAAGTGGTCAGAAAACAGTCGTGGTTGTCAGTTCTGGCCTTCCATCTTGTTTTTGGCAAGATTTCCATTGGTGTTTTCCTTAAGCCATGATGCCAGTAATCTTTTGAGGATTTCCTAGTCTCTGCCTCTTATCTTGACATAGAAATACTGACACTACTGGGACTATATGTATTATAGGTTTTTGTAACTGCTGAGCATCTTTTTAGGCCTATAAATTCTTACAAATTTTAATAACATGTGCTCTAGAACATGCACTCAATTTTAAAACCTGTAGCACACAGATACACACACATACATATGCATCTATGGCATGTTTGAAGACATGGGAGAAGTTGAAAGGAGATATGTGAATTGAATATGATTAACATACCTTGTATATGTATAGGAATTTTTTTTAAAAAGTAAAGCCCTTGAAGAGCTTTATAAGATCACACTTCTCTTCTTATATGAATACGAGAATGTTGATAGAAACTATTCTTGATTTTACAGAAGTATGAATTTTCATGACTTTTTTATAAAAAGTTTTTTCCTTTATATATAGTTTAGATTGCGCATATATATATATTCTATAATTAAATTTATCAGATGATATTTCAACATATATGTTTTTATAAATTTCAGAATTTTGAATAACTAAAGCCCTATGTTCCAAATATATAATTTTCCTTATTAAAGCAATGCATCTTTCATGAATGTAGTTGGACATATTTCAGTGCATATTTTGTTCACAAGGAAGTTTTTTTTTTTGTAGGAGTGCATTCTATAATGCAAAAGCCACTTAAAAAAAAAAAGAAACCAATGAATCTACTCCTGCTCCCTCATTCAATTTCATTGCCAAAGACACTGATATCTAAAATGAGTGGCACACACACACACACACACACACACACACACACACACACACACATATATATATATATATATATATATATATATATATATATATATATATATACATGTATATATGTATGTATATAAATCTATTTATAATATGTTATATTAAAATATTCAAACATTTAAATTGATTAGTCCTGGAATACAAGTTTAATATTTTAAATACAATTTCAAATAAAAATACTATTAGATCCCTAATAAATTTTAGTGCTTCTCATGCATTCCAAACTCAAAATATACTGCAGAGACAATAACTTTGACATTCAATGGATTGTCATTTATTTTCTAATCAACTAAATATTGCATATTATTCTTGCTAAAATTAGCATATTATTAGCAAAAAATCCTTATAGTAGGTGAATCTATGCATGTCTTCTTTCCTAAACATAATTTCATCATTAGTCATGTTTCTATTTTTATTTTTTGAAATTGTATCAAATGTATATTTGATACGGAATAAGGTTATGTCTTGATATTCTAAAATTTACTCTGAAGGGGTCTTCAACCCTATAGGTGGAAGAATAGCATGAACGAACTAGTTCCCCCTGTGCTAATGTCTCTAGCTGCATATATGGAAGAAGATGGCCTAGTTGGCCATCATTGGGAAGAGAGGCCCCTTGGTCATGCAAACTTTATATGCCCCAATACAGGGGAACGCCAGGGCCATTATGTGGGTAGGGGAGCAGGGCGGGGATGGGGGAGGGTATGGGTAACTTTCTGGATAACACCTGAAATGTAAATGAAGAAAATATCTAATAAAGAAAAAATAATTTAAAAAATTACTAAAGAGAATATGAGTTGTACTTAAATGAACAGGGAGCATATCTAAGCACACATTTTAAAGTATATGAAAAATGTAATTGCTTATTGGTAATAGATAATTTTGCAGTTTGATTATATTGATTTGATTTTTTTCTTTTAATTTTTAGGCACTGAACTTAATGAATATATTATAATGATATATTAAATTTGGGGCCAGTGAATATGGCTCAGTGTTTAAAATTGTGTACTTTTCTGGCAAAGGATCCACCTTTAGTTCCCAGCACCCTTGTTGGGCAGATCTCCACTGCCTCTATTTCTAGTTCCAGATAGAATTAATAACTTGAAGCTTCTTCCTTGCGGGGGAGCTTTCATGTGTAAATATCTATGCACTAGCAAGGAAAAGTAAATCAACAGGTTTGCTCACCTATGAACTTTCTGAGGTCCTATCATGACTTGCTTGGCAAGATAGCCACTAGTACAAAACTGTTGCATTATGAGAGTGACCAAGAATTTTATTAATGGAGTGGAAGCCAGATTCACAGTCCAGAGCACATGCCTGTGGTTATTAATAGAGACAAAACAAACCAAACACTACCAATGATAACAACAAATAAGAACAACAACAACAACAAAAACAAAAACAACAGTCTGGGTCAGACATAATAATAAGATGTACCCTAAGTTCACTTAAAGAATAGAGAATCTTTCAACATTTATGAGAAAATATTCTTTCAGTTTGGATGTAAATCAACAGAGAGCCCACCAGAGGTCTTTTGAAGATAACAAGAGAATGTGGAGCAGTCAGCTCTGAATGGGACATCTAAGTTATATTTCCACTAAAGGCTCAAGTATCATAATGGGCAAAGGAACAGAAAATGGGTCAAAGACAGAGGTAGTGGGTGTCTGCAGCAAGTCAGTATTACAGACAGGACAGAACCTTGCAAGTATGGACTCACACTGGCTTTTATGACACATACAAGACCTGTATGTGATTAAGGAAGGAAAATACCAGCATAGAAATGGCAGAAGCTCATGAATCCATACCTCACCTATGGAACTATTGAGAACTGAAGGGTTCTATGGGGCGGGGGTGATATTTATTGTGCTTCAGAGATATGATCCCTGACAGACTAGCAATGCTTCACTTGTTACCCTTCACCTACAGACAGTGCTCACTGGTAAAGAGTGTGCGAATTTGGGAGGAAAAAGTAATGATGTGGATAGAAGAGAAAATGAGCTGGGGGGGAATGGGAACAGACTGGAATATAGCAGATTACATGCATGTGTGAGTTTCTCAAACAAAACCAGGCATGAATATGTGGAAAATCAAAAACTATATCTTGGCAAGTTATTCACAGTTTTCTTAGCTTCGTGCTTAGAATCATGTGTTTAAAACAGCTATCTGTAAGCTAAGTAACTATATGTAGTCCAGGATAATACATACATATGAAGCTCATGTTAGATATAGAGTAAAACCAATGGAACTATTAATAGAAAATTTTCCGTTCACTGAGACAGTTAATTAAGTGTCCGACATATCAAATAAGTAGTTATTTTAGTGTATATTTGTAGAATGTAATTTTATTTGCCTAACATTAGAAGATAGACCCAAAGACAGGGGACATAGTTAGTGTGGTATCTTTGGGCCCGAATGTACCTTTCAAGTTTCCTCTTCAAATATTTATACATACAGCAAGGGGCTACTTTTCCATTTTATAGGTCATTCCAAATGAGAATATACTTATCTTGCACTAGAGGAAGTGGCCTTTCATTCTGTTGGGTTCTTATACCTTATAGATAACTCTGAAATAACAAAGGGTAATGAGGGAGGTATTTGCTTGTTGGTTTGTTTCTTTTAATTCCCTGTAGTGTTCTTTACAAAGATATTGAAATAAAAATTTTTTAAAAAGGAAGACAAAATTTGAAGTAGGACAATTCGATTGACTAGAATCATTGTCCGGAACCCCAGCATCCTGGAATGAGAATGGTTTATGGGTGATGAGGTTGAGCATTTCCTTCCTTCGTTTTGTTTTGCGGTGATTCTGTTGCTTTGCCTTCAGTGTGTGCTGAGGCTGTTGCTCTCCTTCTTAAAGGTCCATGGCTATTCCCACAAGTGTGTAAATGTCATGAACCAAACAAGGGCAGAGCAGTGTGGATTTTGTGGCCTTATTCCTAGATACTGTATACTTTATGGGTACTGCGATGAGAAAACAGGCTTGGCTGCACAGGATAATATATTTTAGCATGACTAAGCCAGTTTAGCTTAAATGAGCCAACCATCTTTTCTTTTAGGACTCCATAGTAAATGACTGATGTAGAGATGATTGAAGCTTTATTGCTCTAATAAGAACAGAAGAAAGAAAATGATAATAAAATGAAAAAGGACATGGGGCATTTTTCTAAGTGTTTCCCTTTAAGAAAATTCTTGATACTTGTTTGGATAAGTATAGTTTCCACCTAAACTCTCACCCAGATGACCATGTGTTAGGTATTATAATCCATTTTATTTTGTCTAAATCTTCCATCAGAATCTTTGATACTCGCTCTGGAAGCATTTTGAAATTTTTATAACAATAGCTTTTGAGTCACTACAATAAAAGCAAACATCCTTTATTTGTTTTAGTTATTATAAGATGAAAATTCTTTAAACCAACATCAAATATTATTAAGTAATCATGTGCCATTCTAATAGAGATTTAACAGCCAAACTAAGTAATCATATTAGTTAAATAGTAAATAATGCAACTTCAAAAATAGTCCATGCCATGAAGGAATTTTCCTAAAAAAATATAGGGGTAAATATTGCCATTGAAGCACACTTAATAAATAATGCAGATTGAGTATATATTTAGATGATGTTACATTCTTTAATGAAATATTTCAAAATTAAAACAGATCCAGACATTTGTAATGAAAGAGCATTTGTATTTTTGCTGATAATCTAGTTTATCTTTAACTGACATCTGTGTCAAAAACATGTTTTACATACATTCTGCTATATAAATTTGTTGATGTTTTAATTTAAAAAAAACTTGCAGCTCTGAAGGCAGGCAAAGAGCAAAGCACTTTATATCTAGGTGAGTGGCCATGTGATGTATGTGATGTCCATTGGGATGTCTATTGGGTTCCCAATGTCAAAGAATCTGGCTTCCCATTTCACTAAGCATTGACATTTTTTCCTATACTATACACACATTTTTGATTCTGTCTAGTAACAATAATTATCGATCTGAACTAGAAATTTTAATTGATAGAATTGTAGTTTAAAGGAGAAAGCAATTCATTTCTGAAATGGTCCATCTTCTGCTCATTCATTCATTATCCTGTGAATATTAATGGCTTCCAAGCAAAACACAATTTCTTAGGGATTCATATAATGAATAACATTCACTATTGCATTTCTGTAATTCTAAAAGGAGAATTTATATATTATCATAATTTATAAAATCTGAGCCATAAAACTATAACATAATATGAAAGTAACAATAGTTATTATCATTAATGATTATTCTCAATTACAGTTGAGAATTATAGTTATAGCTAATAAAGAGTAACACTTATATTAAATAAGGCCTCAGAATAAAACCATCATCTTCCTTCTCTCTCTAACTCTGATGTGTTTTGGTCAGATGTCCAATTATCAGCTACAGATTTCACATGGTCTATTATGATAAACCCACGTTTTCTTACTAACTCATATATCGGCCATCTGATCCTTTTAATATTTCTGGTACAGACAACACATGATTAGCATATGCATTATGTCATTTTACTAGATTTTTATTCATAATGGATTTTGTGGTTTTGTATAAGGGCCTTAGCCAGGAGACAGGTAACACTATCCTCAAATCCCAAAATTATATGTTCACATTAGGGAATATCTACTTGATACATATTGAATAAATAATATCCTACTTCACTTATGATCAATTAAGTATTAATAATATCAGTGTTCTTCTTTCCTCCCCAAGAAACTTGACAGGAAAGATAATACACAGTACTAGAAAAGAATATATAAAAGCAGGTGCTAATGTAGCATTTCTAGTCAATTAAATGAATAGTTTCTATTTGAATAAAAACTGTGTGTGGGGGGGGAGAGAGAGGAAGAGAGAGAGAAAGAGAGAGAGAGAGAAAGATATGCATATATATATATATATATATATATATATATATATATATATAATCAGACTTTCCTAACATAGAGCATTTGTCAAATTTTTTGAGTAAAGTTTTATTGAGAAAGATGGTGAATGTGCCTTTCATTTATTATTCATTCATTCTGAAAAATCGTGGCAGGTGGCTGTGCTTGTTGCCTGCATGGTTCCTGAGGGCCTATTGGAGTATTGCTCTGGTCTCAGTGAAGAAGCAGCCTGTGTCTGCTATCAAATGTTGACCAGTTGTTATGTTTTCAGGTTGAAAGTCCTTCAAAGAAAAATCTTTGAAGAATGATTTTGCTTTAAATAATTTAGGAAGAAGAAATAGATAAACCATTGTGAATGTAATAAATGATTAACATTCAGACACTTCTGCATTAATATTTAATAAGAAAACGTGTTGTAACATGCAAGATATATCTCCTTAAATATATAAAAATAAGAACCATGAATCATTCAGATCACTTTTGCTGTCAGTCTCTAGTTATACTTAAGTACATATACATGGTGCAACTCTGTAATGGCAAAATTAGTTTTTTTTCCCCCTTGGACATCAGAAGACATTTTATGTTCTTTTTTTTTCTTTTCCTTGTGGACTTTACCAATAATCTATGTAGCACTGATGTCCTCTTTATTTTTGTCTTTTAAAAATCCAACAGAAAATTGGGCCTTTGATATTAACCTGAAAATAAATTTGTTTTAGCAATGTAACATTCGTTTAATTGGGTTTGTATATGATTACAGAAACCACATATAAATATTAATCATAACTTCTTCCAAAATTTCAGTTTTATAATAAGATTCTTCAAACAAATTCAGAATTCTAAATTTAAATAAGTAGAATAAATATTATTTTCAAATTGGATTTGATTATAAGTGCATTTATTTGATGACTAATAATGAATTCACTCCATACAAAATAAGAGCACTGCATTTTGCTTTAATAGAAGTACAAAAATAGTAGGGGAATTTCAAACTTCACAGTTTAGCTGAATTTTTTTAGGTAACCCTACTTCTTCTAAGAAACTATTTTCAACATTTTAAATATAAAAATACATTTGTTCAAATATTAAATAATCAACTTATGTGATAGACAATATGTGTATTTTTATACACTGTTTTTCCCCCACTGTCCTTTACGTATTGTTGATTTTGTTTTTTTATTTGTAGTTTGGCTTGATAAGAGATAGAAAGTAAATGTGTTAGTAGAAAAAGGATCAAAGTCAAAATTACCTCCCAGTACTGTTCACATAAAACCCTGGGCTGAAAGCTTGTTTCTGAATGATTCCATCAGTGATGCTGGTAAAGCCAGATTTCACGCCAAAAGCACCTGACTTGTGAAAAAGAAACTAGTTTCCTGGAGTTATGTCACTCCAAATGATTCTTTGGCACCATTTATCCATTTGTGTTTTGTATTTTGTTGGACAATGTGGGTGTACCTGAAAAGAGAGAAGCGGAGAGACTTGTTTTCTATTAGAAGTGTGCAGCAGTTCTTCCAGAGACAAAAACACCCTTAATGCAAGTGTAGAAACCATTCCAAAAAATGTACAAACCTGACTTTACTTGGCAGCTTTTTTAGCTCAGTGACTACTGAGCTAAACAGGCTGTTCAGCTGCGTAGTGAAGTTCAGGAAACACAATCATGGCTGGAATTGCATGGCTGCCTCTTGGGAACTGGCTGTTGAAGTTGTTTGGATGTAAAAATATCTGCAGAACAGTTATGTGAAAGATCTCTCCCTACACTTGTGAGGATGTAGAGTCATGCTCTTTATTACTAAGTGCCCATTGCATATTGCCCTTTTATTTTAAGAATTTAGATCTTTATGTGTTCAAATGGACACTTGTATAAAGCTCCAGCAGTTCTTATCATGACTGTGGTCTATCCAGATCAATCTCTTATGCACAGAAGAAGAAAGCATGCATAACTAACTACAATCAGAAAAGGAAAATCCACAGCAAGACAGAGGACAAAACTACCCTGAGGAAAATATTGGTTGATTTTCATGTATCTTGGAAATTCAGACCAACAGGTAAATGGCACATAGGCATGGATACTTCTCTAGAGGTTTTAGATAGAATGAAATATTCTCAGCCATATCCAATAGGGGCAAACAAGAAAAACACAAATATACAAATATAGACAATATGACTTTGGTGGGTGCTATTAAGGCTCATTTCAAAATGTGCTCTGTTCTGGGGAGATCCACAACCCTTTGCTTTGCTGCTTTCATATTTCAGAGTCATTGTCCTTGTTTGATACCCACCAGGTAGTTGACACTATGCTAAAGAACCAATGACATAATAAATCAATATAATACACAATATACCATATACTAATTGGTGCTGAGGGTATTGTTTGATATTTGTCTTTTGCAAAGACAGTTGGTTGAAACATTTGAATTCATTTTAATCTGGTGCATAAAAACACAAACTAAATGTATTAGTGAGGAACCACATAACAATTTGAGGCATGCACAGAAACTACATGTTTAAAGAGACAAAGGATATCTCTGTCTTCAAATGTTTATCATATATTTTGAGCAAAATATTTCCAATTTCTTTCTTTGAGCTTTTGAAACATATGGTACATTATTGGTTTCTACAGTGACCTAAAATGAAGTAGCTTCTGCTTCTAATTGTAAGTTTCTTACACATTGACCAACATTTCTCCAAACTATCTGAAAATAAATTACTTTTAAATTCTGAATGATACACTGTGACTGACCACATATACAAATGATATAAACTTTTTATGTCCTAGCTTATTTTACATAACATAATGTATGTTATGCACGTGCACACACACACACATACACACACACACACACACACACACACACACACACACAAATATAATTTTCATTAATTCTTCATCAGATAATAAGCATATAGTGTGATTCCATTTCTTAGTCATTTTGAATAGGGATGCAATGAACTTTAGACTATCTGTGTATCATTTATTAGATAAATATATCAATTTCTAATGACATGAATTTCTCAGCTTTTTTTCCAGCAGTAAATTCTTAAGTTTTATTTCTATATATCATTTTTCTGTCTCTTTAAAGAGCCCCTTTGTATTGTCATTCAAATATATTGATAGAAAACATTCCTTGAATATTTATGAATTGTATCCATCTTGAGGAATGTAATATATCATTTATGAAATGGAACAACATCTTGTCTTTGGAACATTTATTTCAATGAAGGGAAATGTATAAAATATACTACCCATTAATGATGAATACTGTCAAAAAGTTAAGACAACCCAAGATGTAAAACATACAATACAAATTCAGACTGAAATATGACTCTGAGTTTTGTCCTAAAACAATCTTTCCTCAACCGAGAGTGAAAAATGGAAAAGGGACCACTATGATTAGGTCAAGGAACTGAGATGTCTTGTCAAAATCGCTAATTGTTACATTCATTTTAAAGTTAGATATTAAGGATCCAAGTATAAATGCTGTGTAACTGGCAGCATCTATGAGTTTAAAAATCATTCAGAGAATGGAATCAGATCTATGAAGAAGTCTTCAGTGTTTTTTTTTTTAAGATTTATTTTATTTATTATAATATGGTAAGTACACTGTAGCTGTCTTCAGACACTCCAGAAGAAGGATCCAGATCGGATGGTTGTGAGCCACCATGTGGTTGCTGGGATTTGAACTTATCACCTTTGGAAGAGCAGTCGGGTGCTCTTATCCGCTGAGCCATCTCACCAGCCCCGTCTTCAGTGTTTTTATCTATGTATTAAAACTCTGTTCCACTGGGCTTCTTCATGATTGCCTTTAGGAGAAAGAGATGATACTAACAGGACAAACGCAATGTATCTATGCCTTTGGACATAAGCTGGACCTTTTAGGCGTGTTCGTGAGTTGCATATCATGAAATTGACAATGAAAATCCCTTTGGCTGTAGGTGTTCTTGGCATTGGAACATTTGAAACTATTTTAGCCAATAAGTGAGGAGTGAAGTCTCAGTGCAGAACGTGGCAGGGATCCTAGAGACTGAACCTGGGAGAAATCAAGGAAAGATTATCACTGGGATTTCACTTCAGAAGGTATTTACAGGATATCCATTGTGTTTGTTTGTTCGCTTGTTTGTTTTGCCAGGAAAGGACACATTTTACTTAATAAGTAACTGATGTCTTTTGTGGGCTCTTCTGTAATTTCATCATGTTTTACTCAGTAACTTCAAGTAAACAAATGAAGACAGGAGTAGATTTTTTTTTAATTTTTAAGATTATGATTGCATTTCTTGCTTCCTATTCTTCCCACTGAAATCTCTCAAATGCCCCTTCATTCTATTTTTCTAATACCCGACCTTTTTCATGCATTTTTATTACATACCTATCTGTATACATACTGATATATTCCTAAATATCGCATGCTCCGTCAGTATAATGCCACCTGTAGGTATGTTTTTCAAGGATGATAATTTGATTTGAAAACTTCTTGGTGTGTTCTTCCTTGGGGAATAGTGCTTCTCCTACTTTCAGCACTACTTAATTAAATGTCATATTATTTTCACAGATGACAGAACAGCCACACTAAGTGTAAGAAAGGTTTCTCATTCCTGGATGCCCTACAATTTCTTGTTGTTGCAAGTGCCCTAGACTTGTGGTTTGGAATGATCTTTCCCTGTACTGGGTGAGGTTGTGGTGTGCTTTTAATTGTAGTATTTGGCCTTAGCATTAGTAGAAAATGTGGATTTTTTACTATAACTTAAGCAGAAGCCCTTTTTCTCTTCTTTGCACTTAAAAAAGGAAAGGAAAAAATAATAACCTGGTTACATTTCTTCCAAGTACAGAGTCTTGATAAAAATCTTGAATAGTCTCAAGAAATATATCCTAACTTCCCAAGCAAGCCATGATTCATGTTTTACTTTTGGTTTTGTACACCTCTGAGTCTTTAATATAGAGTCTGTAAACTAGTTTCTCAGATTTACAAATGGATACAAGAAACAAATAATTCTAGAAATAGGACAACTTGTTCTTGGGGAGAGAGCCCTGTTACTCTTCTTTCTAAAACAACAAAGAAGCCGCAATGATGAAGTGATATGGAATCCATGCAACAATATAAAGGGACTGCCACATCTACATCATGCGACAAAAAGTGACAGCAACACCCTTAAAAAGTGCGTTCCTAAGTAAATTCCGTTTAAGATTAGTGCTATATGAATCAGCACATTACAGTAGAGACAGCCTTTGCTATATTTTTAAAATGATTTACAGGAAAAATTTTCAAGAGTATTAGGGCAAATTTTCATACTTGAAATGCACAAACCACTTAAGATAACAAATGACTCTCTGGTCCTTGAGTGTTGGGTACCAGTATGTATGACTTTAGCATTGGTATTTTAGCATCTTTCTTCTTCTATATGCTTCTTCTTGTTAGGTAGTTCTCTTTTGTATCAGTACAGTTCAATGAAAGGTGCTTTCCAGTTCAATGAAAGATGCTTTAATAATTTCTTTGACTGGAAAGGATCCAGCCTTAGTTCGCAGGTCCTTGGTCAGGGGTTATTATTAGAGAATTCGTTTCCATTTAATCATTGAGTATTATTGACATAAGATCTATCTAATTATTGTGTACATTGACTTATTTCAGAGATAGATTTTTAAAAGCCTACACTCTATGGCCCCACCTTGTATATATTCCTTGGTCATATTTCTAATGCTCAGAACATTTGCTCACTGCAGAACTCAACTGGTAAAGTTCTTGCCTTGCAAGCATGATGACCCATGACTTTTAGGATCCACATTAAAAAGCATAGTGTGATGACATTCGTAATCCCAGTACAGTGAAGGTGCAGATAGGCAAACCCCGGGGCAGCCATGGCCACTTATCTTAGCTTACTCTGCAAGATGCAAGTGAGTGAGAGACTCTGTCTCAAAAAAAAGTTTATACCCCAAGAATGATACAAGGGAAGGTTGTTCTTGCTTATCCACACACTGGCACACACAGGCACACTTAAGCACACACACACACACACACACACACACACACACACACACTCACACACACTCACACACACACACACACACACACACTATGTATCTCTGTTTTATATTATTTTTTTAAATGTAGTGAATTATCTCTACATGTAAAACACAGTTAATATCTAATTGACAATATATTCTTTAATTGGTAATTAAAGCATTTTAAAATCTGCAATGCATGTGTAAATTTAAGAGGGGAGATATCTAAAATCATTCGTTTCTCATTTTAAAAGGATTTTATTATTTTCAATAGAAACTGTGTCAATATGCAACAAATATAACATTTTCAGAGTACCATTGAGCCTCGTGGGGGGGTAGAATGTCTAAGTCATTGCAACATAGTGTTATCAAATTCTTAAGAAAAAAAATCTATTGGGGTTGAAGAAAATATGATATCCTTAGACCTTCTGGGACTGGATGCATCAGAATGGGGTTGTACCCAAGGGGAAAATGGGGAGAAGATTTGTGCAGGCGTGCCTGGGGAAGAGGTGAGAGGGAGGCTGTCATCAGGACATAAAGTGAATTAAAAAATATGGAAGGAGATATTTACTTACCAACCATTACATAATTTGGGCTATGACATAATTCTACCTAATATGTAAAATATTTTTCAATTAGACTGTCTTATTTTTAGAATTTTTTTCACGCATTTATAAAAATGACAGTCAGGGAGTAGAGGCTCATGGAATAATGAATTATATCTACCAGTCTGGTAACCTGACCTTGCCTCGTGGTACATGCATGTGAGAAGAAAGAGCTGGCCCTTAGAGAATTGGCTTATGAGCACCTCACACACCCTAGGTCACTTGCAAACAATAAATTAAAAATGCAATAAAAATTAAAAACAACACAGAACTGTATCATGTAACCTGCATACTGTTTTGTCAGATGATAATATCCTGAAAAATCATAGTTTAATATCACACTCAAGATGCTGAGTTTGATGGATCTGGACTGAAAACATTTTGATCTTCATAAAACTTCTTCCTATTGCTCTTTAATACACCTGCTTTCCCCCTAGAAATACCTAATCAATTTTCCATATCTATAACTTTGTCAAATAAAAAATTATATAAATGGATTTGTTTCATATGATGTGTCAAACTGACTTTCTCAGTAATAAAATTCTGGCGTTTCATCTAGGTTACTAATAGCAGTGCATATCCCTATTTTTCTTTCAAAATGTTCCCTCATGTTGATGTTCTTTGGGTTAGCAACCCCATAGGAAGAACAATGTCAACCAACAAGAACGCAGGAGCTTCCAGAGACTAAACCAAACCACCAACCAAAGAATAGGCATGGAAGGACCCATGGCTCCAGCCATATATGTAACAGAAGATGACCTTGTTGGGCATTAATGGGAAGAGAGGCCCTAGTTCCTTTGAAGACTCAAAGCCACACTGTAGGGGGATTCCAGGGCAGGGAGGCAGGAGTGTGTAGATGGGTGGGGGAGCACCCTCATAGAAGCAGGGGGAGAGGGTATGGGATAGGGAGTTTCAGGAAGGGACACCTGGAAAGGGGATAGCATTTGAAATGTAAATAAAGAAAATATCCAATTAAAAAAGGGAGAAAGAAATGTTCAAGCTTAACATGTTTGTGTTGTTTCCAACATTCACTGTCACAAATGATGCCCCTCCCCAATACCACTTGTGAGGGGCTTTTGTTCATTTGTTGTTTTTTTTTTTTTTTATAGTGACTTCGTTTCTCTGGGATGAATCCCCAAAGTTTACTTCTGTAAACTCTACATTTTGTTTAAAAAATTATCCATTGTTTTGTACAGTAACCATCTCCCTTTTCATTGCTGTCTGTGGTGGCTTTGTGATTCACTGCCCCCACATCCTTACCCGCATTTGGTGAAGCCTCTGATTTTAAACGACATTTAGTATGATAAATGCATGTGTTGAGCTGGCATTTTTCACATTGGTAATCTTTACACAAAACAATGGTAATGTTAAATTTCTTTTCACAAGTCTGTGATTGATATAACACATGAATAGAAATAACTGTCTTATCTTTTGTCCATTTCCTAACCTGAGCAATTGTAAATGGTATTGTAGAGGTGTCTGTATAAACAGGTCTTATACTCAAAACCACAATTAACTCTGAGTGTATTTCTCACAGACTGTCATCATTCTGCATTCAATTGTTATATTATAAGTCATATGTTTTCAATAACATCCCTGAGATTTTTTTTTTTTTTTAGAAACTTGGAACTTCTCTTACAGATGACTGCGTTTCTTCAGTTCTCTATTGCATACCTTTTCTTCTGTCTTGTTTCTTTTGTCTTCTTTGCATTGCGATTTCCTGCCAGCATTTTCAGCACTGGGTTGAATGAGTTCTCTGAGACATGAAATCCTTGCTCCTAAAATCTGAAGGAAATCAATCTTCCATTGCCCAGTGTAACATTAGCCCCATGGGTTTTATATGTGCTTTTAAATTATTGTGAAGTTCTTATCCCTTTTTTTCTGAGTTTTATTGTGAATATTTATTATTTTTTTCTGATAATCTTCAGTACTGATTGGTATAATCATGATTCGTACATTTCCTATTCTTTTATTTGCTGAACAACATGGTCTCCTTGGAAATATGATCCAAGTTCACATCACTGCTATAAACCCAACTCATAGAAAATAATGCTTTTATACTCTTTTTTTATTAGAAATTTTCCCCATTTACATTTCAAATGCTATCCTCTTTCCTAGTTTCTTCTCTGAAAATCCCCTATACCCTCCTCCTATCCCTACTCCCCAACCCACCCACTCCTGCTTCCTGGCCCTGGATTCCCCTATACTGGGGCATAGAATCTTCACAAGACCAAGGGCTTCTCCTCCCATTGATGGCCGACTAGGCCATCCTCTGCTACATATGCAGCTAGAGACAGGAGTCCCACCATGTGTTTTCTTTGATTGGTGGTTTAGTTCCAGGGATCTCTGGGGGTACTGGTTAGTTCATATTGTTGTTCCTCCTATAGGGCTGCAGAACCCTTCAGCTCCTTGGGTACTTTCTCTAGCTCCTTTAATTTTGCTGACAGGACCCTGATATAGCCGTCTCCTATGAGACTATGCCAGTGCCTGGCAAATAAAGAGGTGGATGCACACTGTCATCTATTGGATGGAGCACAGGGGCTTTTATACTCTTTAATTTTGCTTGCTAACATTTTGATGAATATTACTCAATCTATACCCATGATGACATAATTCTGTGGCTGTTTTGTTTTCTTTGATGAATAATTTTTTTTTCTATATGTGAGACTGCAGCACCAGAAACCTTATAAAAATAGTCTAGGCATTTTTATTTTTATTTTCATAAAAGATGATGATCAACTCTATGAATTTGATGGAATTATATGATGCCACTCTCTAATATGGACATTTATGGGTTTTAAGTGTTTGAAACTTACTAACTCAGTTCTCTAATAAGAACAGGTATAATTGTATCATGTCCCATTGAAAAGTATGTGATTATTAGTAATTAACTAAGGTACTTCTCTGTCTCACTTGTTTCATCATTATCAATAGTGTTTTTCCATCTATATTCTTTACTTATTTCCCTTTTTGTGTTTGTTGGTTTGTGTGTGGGGACAGGTCTTACAAAGTTTATTAAGGAACATAGATTTAACACACAATAGTACCAATCACCAATCACATTTTTGATGTTTGTTTGATTTACCGTATATATGCATATATGGTAAAAAAACATATATATATATATGGTTATATATATATAAAACCCTTTTCTTAGTGGCAGTTTTGTTTATATGATGTTCAGTTTATAAAGTGACAACAAACAGACTTGTGTTCAAATCCTGCCCAGCCTTTCAGTTTGTGGCTATATTTGATTCAGTGCTTAGGATTCTGTGAAATGAAAGTAGTGGAATACTCTCTGCTTTTGTTGTCATAAAAATGACCATTTCAGTGCATTTTGTTCCATAAATGCAACACATTTTTGTTTTATTGTTTTCAAAATATTAAAATTTCAAGTAAATTGTTTAATACTCAGCTGATTTGAAAGTGCTTTCTATAAAATTTTTTAATTTGGCAAGTTTTCTAGTTACATTCTTTTAAATTTAATTTTCTGGTGCAGTTCTTTTATGTGTACAAGCGTTTTTGCTTTCATGTAACTAAATGTACCATCTGCATGTCTGGGACCCACGGATATCAAAGGAGGGTATAAGATCTGTAACTTAATCTTTGGAGGGAATTTAGCTACCATATAGGTGCTCCTAGGTCATCTGTAAGAACAGTAAGTCGACTTACATGCTCAGCCTTCTCTCTTTAGTCTCTATAAAATCATTTTTCATGCATAATAATAGTTTTCATATATATAAAACTACAGAACATATAATATTAAGCAGTTTGATATTAGTTTCTGACTTTTATTTTTATTTTTTATTAGATATTTTCTTCATTTACATTTCAAACGCTATCCCCAAAGACCCCTATACCCTCACACCACCCTGCTCTCCAACCCACCCACTCCTGCTTCCTGACCCTGGCATTTCCCTGTACTGAGGCACATGATCTTCACAAGACCAAGGGCCTGTCCTCCCATTGATGGCCGATTAGGCCTTCCTCTGCTACATATGCAACTGGAGACACAACTCTGGGGGGAGGGGATCTTGGTTAGTTCATATTGTTGTTCCTCCTATAGGGTTGCAGACCTCTTTAGCTCCTAGGGTACTTTCTCTAGCTCCTTTATTAGGGGCCCTGAGTTCCATCCAATAGATGACTGTGAGCATCCACTTAGAAGATGTTCCATCTTGTAATAAGGACACATGCTCCACTATGTTCATAGAAGCCTTATTTATAATAGTCAGAAGCTGGAAAGAACCCAGATGTCCTTCAACAGAGGAATGAATACAGAAAATGTGGTACAGTTACACAACGAAGTACTATTCAGCAATTAAAAACAATGAATTCATGAAATTTTTAGGCAAATGGTTGGATCTGGAGGATATCATCCTGAGTGAGGTAACCCAATCACAAAAGAACACACATGATATGCACTCACTAGTAAGTGGATATAAGCCCAGAAAGTTAGAATATCCAAGTTACAATTTGCAAAACACATGAAACTCAAGAAGAAGGAAGACCAAAGTGTGGCTACTTTGTTCCTTCTTAGAATGAGGAACAAAATACCCATGGCAGGAGTTACAGAGTCAAAGTTTAGAGCTGAGACTGAAGGAAGGACTATCCAGAGACTGCCTCCCCAGGGATCCGTCCCTTATGCAACCACCAAACCCTGACACTATTGCATATGCCAGAAGCATATGACATGACCCTGTTATAGCTGTCTCTTGTTAGGCTATGCCAGTGCCTGGCAAATACAGAAGTGGATGCTCATAGTTTCTGATTTTTAAAGAAAACACTTAAATTGGAATTTACAATTTCTAAATGCACATACATAGACTTCTTATATATATTCATAAGAAAAAATTCAGAATGTCTAATATTCATACACTAGACAATACATTCATTCTGGTTAATCATTACAGCCCCCCAAAAACGAGAACCTGGCATTATTTTCTCCCAAATTTGTAGAATGTCATACAATTTCCAGTGTGCACTGTGTTCCTTGTGTAAAGAGATTTTCCATAATCTCATCATTGTCTGTTTATAATTTTGCCACTGTATATGCTAGTGTTCTGTTAATTAGTGTCTTTGTTTATCTGCTCTTTGTTAACTTCTACTTTTTCTCAATTTTATTAAGTGTTAGAAAAATGAAGTGTTAATTTTTGTGTTATTTCTTGTCTTATTCTGACAATTTTTCTTTCTTTTACTGGTATGCTTAGTGTATTTCTTCTTATGTTTTGGTTGGCAATTCTTTTATAATTTATGGTTCGTGTACCTAATTCTAAAATGGGGACAATTGTAAAAATGTTTATTTTGTTCCTTTTTTATTTTTCTCTGAATTTGTGTTCCATGCTCTGTCCTTATTTCTTATGTGACTTATTTGAACTAAGTTAATGCTTTTCCATTATATGGTGCATTTTGAAATTTTATGAATTATATAAACATTTCCTTTTATCATCATAATTGGGATAATATTCTGTTTTGTTAACAAATGTCTATTATTAACAATGATTTTAAATAATTCTCTTTGCCTATAAAACTTAGCACTATTTGCAAGCATTTCTTTCTTCTTTCTCTTGTATGGTTTTCTGCCATACATTTCTGCATGTAGTTTTAAAAATTGTANTTATGAATTATATAAACATTTCCTTTTATCATCATAATTGGGATAATATTCTGTTTTGTTAACAAATGTCTATTATTAACAATGATTTTAAATAATTCTCTTTGCCTATAAAACTTAGCACTATTTGCAAGCATTTCTTTCTTCTTTCTCTTGTATGGTTTTCTGCCATACATTTCTGCATGTAGTTTTAAAAATTGTATTTTAGACCATTGTAGTTTGTATTTATCTGAATATGTGGCCGAATATACATATACATATATATATATATATATATATATATATATATATATATATATAATCTTCAGCCTTTGTAAATAGTTTTGACAGTAATCACTAAAGTGTACTGTTGACTTGCACGTCCATATCATGAGAAGGTCCTGACCTACAAGTTCAAACATGAGTTTAAAGCAAAGATTGAGGTTCAGGGTGAGGCATTTACAACTTTCACTGAAAAAAAGACTGTCGATACAATGTTTTCCACATCCTCAGAAGCAATAGTGTTTTTGAGGTGATTTAAACTGTGAAAAAGCTAGAAATCAAGTATATCATGTATTCAGTATAATAAAAATCCAGGGCCAGGTGTGTAGTACACTCCTTTGATCCCAGCACTCAGGAGGCAGAGGCAGGCAGATTTCTGAGTTCAAGGCCAGCCTGGTCTACAAAGTGAGTTCCAGGATGGCCAGAGCTATACAGAGAAACCCTGTCTCAAACAACAACAACAAGAACAACAACAGCAACAAAAAAATCCAATAAGTCATTATAGAATAAAAAGCTAGTAAGTATCATGGTTAGAATTCAATCCTTGCAAAGACTATATCATCCTTACTTTATATTTTTAGACCAAGTTTCAACAAATTTTATGTGCATGATTTTAAATATTTCAAACACATTAAAACATTTGAAATTTCCTTTGGACATGTGTTGTTCTGATAACCACAGTTTCTTTCAGCTGATTTATTCTACAAACTTAAGATACACCAAAATAAAATGTTAAAAATAGGTGAAGATTGGTCCAGTGAGGTTTCAATAAATCTGCCTTTGTAAAAACAAGCAATGGATCAAATTTAGATCACCACATATAATAAATTCTTACAAGACATGTGATTGGGAAAAAAAAAGTCTTTTTATTCCATATTTTAAAAAATTGGCATTATTCTAAGTTGTGGGATTTTTTTGTTTTTGAGACAAGCTCTATCAAAGAGATCTTTAATATGTTATTCCATTTTATGACTTCTGCATTTAAACTATCGTCAGCTGGGGAAAGGTTCAAGGTCTGATAAATCACATGAGTGTTACCTATTTATGAACATGTCCAAATATTGAACTTTAGAATAGGTATTTCACCTGAGAGCTCCCGGAAGAAAGAGCCCAGCCTACATTTTACAGTGGCATTAGTTCTGCAATGCAGTGATGATCCCCACAGACTCAGGGGGAGGAGCATTTGGGCAGTGGCGAGAGGTCAATAATCCGGGCAGTTCTGTTGTAAGGGCTCTACAAGGGCCACTGGGAAGGAAGGTTTGGGGTTGAAACTCAGGCAGAATGGAGTGATTGGAGATTATAAATAGTGTTCTACACACTCCTGCCCTGAGCTCCTGTGGCAGGTAAGAGGGGGTGTGTGTCTGTTGCATGTGTTGTTTTTCTCTTTCTCTTTTTACCTTCTAGTAAGATAAATTCCATAAAATAATGCCCTTCCTCTCATGGACAGTTTGTTGCTTTTATTTTTTATTTTTTATTTTTTATTTTTTTGAAAACTCTTTTAAACTAAAACAACACATTTTTTTTTGATGCAGTACTGCTTTTGTTTAAAATATTGACGTTTTTTTTTGTTATAACAAGAAGAGGCATTTGTGGGCTTAAAAAAAGACTTTATACTATTGTTTAATTTGAAGAGCTATTCATTTGCTTTATGAATTTTCTACATAAATTATCTGAAAAAAATTTATGGAGATTTCTCTTTTCCCTGAAGTATATTAATTTCATCCCCTATAATACAATGTATGTAGACCCACAGATACTTCTTTATTCTTTGAGATATAATATGACATTTATTTCCTTGATTTAATAATTTCTATAGTGATCGTGAAGACACTCTCTCTCTCTCTCTCTCTCTCTCTCTCTCTCTCTCTCTCTCTGTGTGTGTGTAGATGTGTGTATAGATGTTTGTATGTATGGGTGTATATACTACTATCGATGTGGTAGGAGACTGGAAGAAAACCTTACTTGTCACCCTCATCAATGCCAGCTGTCTCCTTAGAGACAGGTTCTCTTGTAATGGTTCGTGATTCACGAAGAATGATACCCAAGACTCAAATATGCAACAGTAAAGAAGGTTATTCTGCAGAAAACTTGCATGCACACTCTACCATACACTGAGAAGAAAACAGAGGTGTAGCCTTTGCAGGGTCAATTTTAAGCATGTTACTGTAGGAGTGGGTGACTTTTATCTTTCTTTTCCTATTGGTTGGCTCTTTTTCTAGGGATATGGGTGTCTTTATGAATGGTTAAGGAACTGGGGGATTTGGGGAACTTTTGCTGAATAACTATAGTTGGCTCAAGGTTGATGATGGGACAGCTTCTACGGCTTCTGATTGGCTGCCCATGAGGTTGGCTCAGGCTAGGTGTTGGGCAAGTTTTCTCATTAGGTGTCTGTGAGGGGTGGTTTTTCCTGGAATGGAGTTGTTTGGACTTTTCCAAGTCTGGGAATCAGAAACTTGTCCCTATTCTCCTAAACTTCCAGTTTGCAACTTGCCATGGTGTCAATCTGGCCATGGCTAACTCCATCCTCTCACTCTCTGGTCCTGTAAGTCACTAATTAGCATAGACCACCTCACCAGGAAGCCTTAGAGATCTGCTTTCCTTTATCTTCCTAACAATGGAATTAAGAACAGGTCCTACCTGTTTCAGCAGTTTCCCAAGTGTTCAAGAGGTTGAACTTGGGTTCTAGTGCTTGCAAGGAAGATGTATTATAGGCTGAGGTGCCTATCTGACGAGGAAAGTTTGGAAAGTTGTTGAGTTCCCTTGTTGTCATCATTGTCTTCTTAGTTTTGTCATCATCATCATCACCATCATCATTTTGATCATGTTCGTCATCACAGTTACCATCATCATCACCACTATATACTATTATCTGTATATAAGCACCATATTATGCCCTTGTGTCTGCCTTTGATAATGTAGCAAAGTGTCAACTAATATGAGGCTCAATCATTGTACTATGGCAAACCCATATGCTCTAGGATCAGCTGCGTGAGGGGTACATTTATATGTATATGTATATTTACATATATTACATTTATATGTATATTTATATGTATCATGGAATCCATCATTTCTCCATGAAGCTCAGGATATTTGGATTTGAGAATTAAATCAATACCAATATGTAGAAGCTAGAACTATATAATTTTAGTGTTACTTTTGTTAGAAACAACCTTAGAGAAAACTGGAAGGCAAATGGTCTCAAAAATTCCTCTGAATAGCCTTTAGGAAAACCTACCAGCCTTTGTAACATTTAAATATAGTCACAACATATCTTTTTACCTGTAAGAAGTTGGCCAATAGACAGAATGTTCACTGAATTACTGAGAAACACACACACAAATGGTAACTGTACACCAGAAATAGCCTAGAATCTTGGTACTATGCCTCACCTTGTCCTTGAGTGCTCTGTGTGATCAAGCAGATTTCGTCTGGGAGGCTATTTTGTGGACAAAATAGAGTGAATGCAAGCCTTGGTAACACTTAAAGCAAAGAATTGGTGTGTTTATCATAATTTTCAAGTATTCTACTGTCCAGGTGCTGTGCTGTGAGGCAGGATGTGACAACATATCTTATTCCTGCTAATCCATGAAGTGACAGGAAGTGACGTGGGCTGACTGGGAGCTGAGCTTCAGTGCAAGAAACCTCACAAGAAGCCCCAACCTGCCTCAATGAGGAAATGGCTCATCAGTTCATACTTGAAAAGAATGCTCCGTTGTTAGAAAGAAGAGCTGTTTACATAAAGTTTGTAACAGATGTGAAGATCACATACTTCAGGGAACTTTTCTTAGTTGTGTTATGGAAACGAAGAGAAATTATCCTGCTGTTTAGAGTCTGAGGTCTGGATATTTCTTATTCAGCAAGATGAAAGAATATAAAATTGTATTATGAATGACACACAGAGAGAAAGCAGTTTGTGAACCTTGTGGCAGAACACAGTTGTCCAATCTAGTCTTGACTTGGCTGGTTTTGTGTGTCAACTTGACACAGGCTGGAGTTACCACAGAGAAAGGAGCTTCAGTTAAGAAAATCCAGCTCTAAGGCATTTTCTCAGTGATCAAGTGGAGGAGGGTGCTTGTGGGTGGTGCCATCCCTGGGCTGATAGTCTTTTGTTATATAAGAGAGCAGGCTGAGCAAGCCAGTAAGAAACATCCCTCCATGGCCTCTGCATCAGATCCTGCTTCCTGACCTTCTTGAGTTCTAGTCCTGACTTTCTTTAGTGATGAAAAGCCAGCTGTTTGGAGGTATAAGCTGAATAAATCCTTTCAACCCAACTTGCTTCTGTTTTTTAACATTTTTTTTATTAAATATTTTCTTCATTTACATTTCAAATGCTATCCTTAAATACCCCTATAACCTCCCGTACCCTGCTCCCCAACCCACCCACTCCACTGCCTGGCCCTGGCATTCCCCTTTACTGGGGCATATGATCTTCACAAGACCAGGGCCAGCTAGGCCATTCTCTGCTACATATGCAACTAGATACATAGTTCTAGGGGGTACTGGTTAGTTCATATTGCTGTTCTTCCTATAGGGCTGCAGAGCCTTTTAGCTCCTTGGGTACTTTCTCTAGCTTCTTCATTAGGGGGCCTGTGTTCCATCCAATAGATGACTGTGAGCATACACTTCTGTATTTGCCAGGCATTGGCATAGCCTCACAAGATATAGTTATATCAAGGTCCTGTCAGCAAAATCTTGCTAGCATATGCAATAGTGTCTGGGTTTAGTTGTTGTATATAAGGATGGATCCCTGGGTAGGGCAGTCTCTGGATCGTCCTTTCTTCCATCTCAGCTCCGAACTTTGTCTCTGTAACTTCTTCCATGGGTATTTTGTTCGCCGTTCTAAGAAGGAACAAAATATCCACTTGTTGGTCTTCCTTCTTACTGGTACAGCAAGAGACAGGTAGATCAATGGAATAGAATTGAAGACCCAGAAATGAACTCACACACCTCTGGTCACTTCATCTTTGACAAGGGAGCTAAAACCATCCAGTGGAACAAAACAGTATTTTCAACAAATGGTGCTAACACAACTTGCAGTTATCATGTAGAAGAATGCGAAATTGATCCGTTCTTATCCTCTTGTAAAAAGCTCAAGTCTAAGTGGATGAAAGAACTCCATATAACACCAGAGACAGTGAATTTTACAAAGGAGAAAGTGGGGAAAAGCCTTGAAGATATGGGCAGAGGGAAAAAGTTCCTGTACAGAACAGCAATGGCTTGTTCTATAAGATAGAGGATTAACAAATGGGACCTCATAAAATTGCAAAGCTTCTGTAAGGCAAAAGACACTGTCAATAAGACAAAAAGGCCATGAACAGATTGGGAAAGGATCTTTACTAATCATAAATCATATAGGGGACTAATATTATATATATATATATATATATATATATATATAGATAGATAGATAGATAGATAGATAGATAGATAGATATAGATATAGATATAGATATAGATATAGATATAGATATAGATATAGATATAGATATAAAGAAGTCAAGAAGATGGACTCCAAAAAAATCAAATATCCCTATTAAAAATGGGGTACAGAGCTAAACAAAGAATTCTCAACTGAGGAATACCATCTGGCTGAGAAGCACCTGAAAAAATGTTAAAAATCCTTAATCATCAGGGAAATGCAAATAAAAACAACCCTGAGATACCACCTCACACCAGTCAGAATGGATAAGATCAAAAATTCAGGTGACAGCAGATGCTGGCAAGGATGTGGAAAAAGAGGAACACTCCTCTGTTGCTGTTGGGATTGCAAGCTGGTACAAACACTCTGGAAATTAGTCTGGTGGTTCCTCAGAAGATTGGACATAGTACTAATGGAAGGTCCAGCAACACCTCTCCTGGGCATATACCCAGAAGATATTCCTACTTGTAATAAGGACACATGTTCCACTATATTCATAGCAGCCTTGCTTATAATAGCCAAAAGCTGGAAAGAACCCAGATGTCTCTCAACAGAGAAATGGATACAGAAAATGTGGTAGATTTACACAATGGAATACTACTCAGCTATTAAAAACAACGAATTTATGAAATCCTTAGGAAAATGGATGCATCTGGAGGATATCATCCTGAGTGAGGTAACCCAATCACAAAAGAACACACATGATATGCACTCCCCGATAAGTGGATATTAGCCCAGAAACTTAGACTACCCAAGATACAATTTGTAAAGCACACGTAACCCAACTTGCTTCTTGGTCATGTTGTTTTGTCCAGGAATAGAAAACCTGACTAAGACAAGCTTCTAAAGTTTCTCAAACAGGGATTGAATTATGTATAGATGTTCTTCAATATAAATAAAGACAAGGTTTGAACTTTCTATTCTAAAAAAGAAACAAATAAACAAAAACCTCAAATGAGGTCCTTTAATTCAACTGAAAGGGAAAATACAATTTTATCAGATGATTTTTTACTGTTTGTGCTATTGATTGCTCTGAATTCTTCTTTGTTCAGCTCACAACCTCAATAAATATTTTGAAATAAAAAAAAGTTTGGAATATATATTTATGATTTGTGCTTGCAATTAATATTTTTGGAGAGTTTAAAACTTGAAACTTGGTAAAGTAGAGTTCATCATAAACTCATCATTCATTTCTTGTAGTTGAAAGATGTAGATAGAATATTTTCAGGGTACCAAAATACTGACCTTGGCAATAATACAATTCAAACCTTCACAGAGTAGGTTCAGGTACTGGAGTAAGTGTTCTCTATATTTATCTATAAATAGTGTAACAAAATCCTCCATTTAGGACTGTATATTACTCTTTCTATTCTAATATATATGGGAGCAAACCAAAAACAAATGAGTTACAATTTTTAACAAAATATTATCCTTGCAATCGTCAGTTTCCCAAGATTTTCTCTGAGAAGGTTCATCCCTCTTTCTGTAGGAAATTAGACAGTTATTTCTAAGTGTTTTATATGTTTGTATAGAACTAATTTTTCTACTATGACTACATCAAGAACTTAATATACTGGATGATTAAGCAATTATCACATGGTACACATGTGTGTTATTAATTGTTTTAAAATTATTTGTAGGTAGACGTTCATAAGGTTATAGAAGCCCATTTCAGAATAAGCTCACAGAAATAGAAATTCTGATTCAAAAAATTTGTTAGGTAAATAGACATCCTTGAGGTATGACTGTTTACTTTCCAAACTGTTGTCAATAAATTGTTATCAATCTTAGTAATTGCCAGTGTGATAACTGTAAACAATATTTTTTAGTTGCTTAAAAATACGTTTACATAGTATAAGTGATTTGGGGAATACTTTCATTTCTATTAAATTAATTGCATTTTATTTCTTTTTATATGGTATTTATAAATGCTACATTTACTATTATTGATATATATATATATATATATATATATATATATATATAATGATATAAATAACATTTTGTTACTCATTGATAACTGTTTATGTCACACATTATATTACATGCACACACACACAGACACATATATTGTAAAGTTTCAGCATATATATTCATAAATATAACATTCTTACTGTATATGTTACTTTAATATTTGTTTTCATGGATGACTATTGGTATTGCATAATCAATTGGCCTCCTCCTTCTTTAAGAAAACTATTATGGTTGAATTTCTTGCTGGTCATTCATATTCTTTTAACTGCTTCATTATTATTTTACATGCCATGAACAATCAAATTGACTCGATAAAAATAGCTAAATATATAATATTTTTCTTAGATGCTTGGCCATTTGGTGTCATCTTAAGAATTTTTACAGTGAAACTCACAAACAATAATGTTCATTATTTTCAATGTAATTGGGCAAAACATAATAAAATAAACAAACAAAATTAAAAGTAAAACGCTAGAGAATATTTTTCAGTACTTATTTTCCAAGATAAAAGGCTAGAGTTTCAGACAAAGAAGTGCATTTCACTTAGGAATGTATGTTGTTGGTTTAGATTTAAAAAAATTGCTACTATTAAATTAGAGCTTTAAAGAAAAAGAAAACCAGTAGGGCCTGTGACTACAAGGTAGGCAGAACATTAAAAATCAACTTTAGTTAATATTCAAAACTAATCATGAGAGTTATATTGAATCGTATCTATCCAATCCATTTCTTCATTTTTTGGATGTTACATTCTAGTAAACTTATTAAGCTCAGTGAAAACATATTGGCAAATAATAAACTCTAGCCTCAAAAGTTTGTATAGTTTTCTTCTTCCCCCAGTAGGAACTAAGCCATAATTCTTGAATTCATACCATGCATACATATATTAATTCATCAGTGCCTGTGTTTACTGGCATATAGGGTGAGCTTATTTATTTTTAGATGTAATACCCCTTTGAGTGCGAATGTGTATAAACATGAATCAGAAATAAAGGAGTATGACAGAATTCTAGAAGATGGTAATATTTAATTTTGCTTTAAAAATGAGTTCTCACCATTTTTCATTTGTTAAACATGATTCATATAATTTCCCCAAGGTAAGAGTGAGAAATAGATAACATTTTAGAGTTTATTCTGTGTTTTTTTCTCCTTTGACGAGAATTATAAACACAAAATGAATAATTGTTTCTGCTAGTTATAGCAAGATTTAGCAACATACGAAGAAAGGTCTGGAGTGAAAAATAAACAAATATAATATTAAAAATTCAGGAGTACATTTCTCTTTCAGCTTCTAGCCTGACAGAAAAACACACATATAATTGGATCAGAGGGACAGTGTCCGCTCTCTCTCTTGCACCTTCTAGCACTGTAGACTCACGCTTATCCCGCAAGAGAAGAAAAAGGAAGCAGAATATAGGAGTGAAGAAATAAAAACAAAATAACATGACTTTGGGAGGAACTCTGATCAGATATCTTCTCCTTTGTGAGAAAATATGTCTTTACTTATTTATTTGTTGAGAAAGCTCTGTCTAGATGAAAGGACATTTATTATTTACCAGAGTGTTTTCACTGGGCTTAATAGGTTTAGTACAAAGTAGCAACCAAAAATAGAAAAAAATAAAAATGGTTTGGATAAATATGATTCAATATAGCACTAATGGTTTGTTTTTCTTTGAATATTAAATAAAGACAACTTTATTACTGTTTTTCCTACCTGTAGTCACAAGCCATACTGTTTTATTTTCCTTTAAATATTTTTCCATAGAATTTGTCTCATTTAATTGACTTTACAATCACATTCTATAGAGAATCTGGCATATTTTCTTATCATTACAAATTGAAATTACTCTACATTGAGCATTAGTAATAATTAAATATTTAAAATATAAAGACATAAATGTTCATACAACATTTTTTATAATAAACATTTTACTGTCCTGATAAAGACAGGCATTTTGTTTTTTGGTTGAAGTGAGAGGTAGAAAACAATACTAAAGCAGAGACTCCTTAAAGTACTGCAGCATTTCATAAAGTATTTCCCTACCATAAAGACCTCTATGTGTCACATGGCTAGGTTATGATCCAAACATTAAATCCTTCATTCTAAATATAAAATTTAGATATATTCAGGGAACTGAGAATACATAGTGAGGTATCAGAGCAAGCCTGAAAGCTTGGTGATCTATAACTCAACACAGGAAGATATGAAGAATGGTGCTTTGAAGAGATTCCTGCTCTACACGTGACTGGTAATCCAGAGACCTGGTGAAATTAGTCTACTGCAACAGCTTCCAGGTGGACTATACAATACTGAATTCTTAACTAAAATATTTTTCTTACTCTTTTTTCAAGACACAATCCTCTCCCACAAGATAATCTTCAAAAATTTAGTATAAAAAGCACTTCATAGCATTTAATTTTAACAGAAGAACTGTTCTTCAAACATCTAAATACTTCAGAGCAAACCTAATTCCTTTCCATTATTAGACAAAACTGAATCTATCTTGAGTCACACACATCCACCCACACTTGAGGCTCTTTTTTTTTTTTTCTCTTTATTAGATATTTTCTTCATTTACATTTCAAGTGTTATCCAGAAAGTTCCCCATACCCTCCCCCATCCCCGCCCTGCTCCTCTACCCATCCCCTTCCACATAATGGCCCTGGCGTTCCCCTGTACTGGGGCATATAAAGTCTGCATGACCAAGGGGCCTCTCTTCCCAATGATGGCCAACTAGGCCATCTTCTTCCATATATGCAGCTAGAGACATGAGCTCAGGGGGAACTAGTTAGTTCATGTTATTCTTCCACCTATAGGGTTGAAGACCCCTTCAGCTCCTTGGGTACTGGCTCTTCTATCCAGAAAACTGCACTGTGACCTTATTTTCACTCAGTCAAACCTAATGTAATTCTGTGATAATTCCTTCTTTTGTGATTTCCAAGTAAGCAAAAGACTTTTTATAGTTTGTTCTACTATAAAATTGTGATTCTCTCATTTTTGGGAAAAATAAAGATACAATGAAAAAGACAAATAACTTGCTTATATGTTTTCCAAGTTCCCGCCACATAAAATACTCAGTTTACAAAGATTTCATACAATGGAGCAGTGTACTCTCACCCAAGAATACTGAGGCCATATGAACAATTAGAAATGCACAGTAAGTATTTTTCTCAAATTGGCCTTTTAACCACTTTGGGGGGGGGGGATCAACAAATGGGTGGAAAAAACTAAATGTTCAGATGCCAAAAAGAGAAAGTAGCTCTGTATTTATCACCTTTCACAAAGATTGCTCCAAATCGATCATGGACTTAAACCAGATACTCTGATTCCTCTAAAAGAAATTAAAGGTAGTACCTACATGATATAGATGTAGAAAGGACTTCTGCAGAGCACTCTATTTCCAAAGAAGTAAGGTCCACAATGAACACGTGGGGCCACATGGAAATAAAGAGCTTCTGCACATCTAAACAAGAATTCAACCAAGTAAACAAAAATCCCAAGTAATGGGAGAGAATCTTTTAACATTACACATTTGACATAGTTTTCATATCAAGAATATACAAAGCACTTAAAAAAAAGAAAACAATAACAATAACAACAACAAAAAGCAAAGAATCAAAACTAAAACAAAACAAATGTCCTATTCAACATATGGCTCTGGAGACAGAATGTAGGTTTCTCAAAAGAGGCAGAAAAAGATGATTAAGAAACATCTCAAATATGTTTATAAACCCTAATAATTAGGGAAATTTAAATAAAAAAACTTTAAGATTTTTGGTACTCCAGTTCGAATGGTAAGCTTAATGGAACCACCAAAAATCAATGCTAGAGAAGACATGGGGAAAGTGAACCTTCATTTATTATTGGTGGGTTTACAAGCTGGAGCAACCATTGTGGAAATCTGTGTGGAGAAATCTCAAAAATAATTAAATCTATCCTAAATACCTTGCTATCCTGGGATAAAGTCCATGGGTCCAGGTCTCCCCAGGATATACCCATGACAGCTGAGCAAATTGGTGGGCTGTCTCCAGGAAACTCACTTGCTTACTAAAGCCCTTTCAGCATGGCAAACACAAAGTCTTAATGAATAAACATACATACTTAGTTTTAATAAACTTTTATTACCTTTAATAACTTTTATTAAAAATAATAAACTTTTATTATTTGGTGTTCCTTCCAAAATCCAATGACAATCTAACAGAAGTTGTAATCCAAATAGAATCAACCCTATTTGGAGTTGTTGGCCAGGGCTGTCCAAGAGACTCCCTAGCTGCATATGTATTAGAAGATGGCCTAGTGGACCATTATTGGGAAGAGAAGCTCCTTGGTCTAGCAATCTTTATATGCCCCAGTACAGGGGAATGCCAGGGCCAAGAAATGGGAGTGGGTGTAGGGAGCAGGGCAGGGGGAGGGTATAGGGGACTTATTGGATAGCACTTGAAATGTAAATGAAGAAAATATCTAATAAACACAAACACACACACACACACACACACACACACACACACACATACATACAAAAGAGACTCCCAAAACACACAGCCAGTTACTGTTGTCACTGGTTACTCCAAGAGGTGGAAGGTGGACCTCTGTTGCTAAAGAGACAGGAGCCAGCCACCACTGAGATGGACCTGACCTGAGGACTAGCTTTCATGGTGTCAAAGGACACCATGCTTACAATCTTCCAAAAGGAGGAGGAAACCAACATCCCTATTCAGCTCTAAAGTCTACATACCACATCAGTGAATAGCATAGATGTTGTCACGGAAAGAAATAATATTAATAACTTAGAAAGATTCCAGAAGCTCCTGGATAACAAGAAGAAATAAAATCCTAAAAGATTAGATGGCAAGGAATAAACTCAGGGCTAAAAATCTATAAAATACAAACAACAATAAAAAAAATCACACACGCACACACACACACACACACACACACACACACACACTATAAGAAGAAGAATAAAACAACAATGAGTTGGCTTTTTTTTTTCAAGAATATCAACAACAATAATAAATCTTTAGCTTATTAAACAAAAGTTGGAGAGACTACATCAAAATTAACAAAACATAGAGAGGAAAGGGGCATTACAGCAGATACTAAAGACATTAATAGGATCATAAAACACCCCTTAAAAATCTGTACTTCCCCATACCAGATAACTTATATGAAGGAGATGACTGGATTTAAAAAAAAATATTCAAAATAGATTCTTCACTCATATACTGTATCCTGACTACAATTTTTCTTCCCTGTAGTCTTCCCAACTCCCTCCCCCTCAGGTCCACTCTCCTTCCATTTCTTCTTCATAAAAGAAGAGGCCTCCAAAAGAGGACAGCCAAACAGGAAAAAACAAGATATAATAAAATATGGCAACCCCCCTCATACCTAGGCTGTAAATGGCAATCCCATAGATGGAAAAGAAACGACTCTCAAGAGCAGGAAAAGTCAGATATACAATCTACCTCCCACTATTATGAATGTCACCAAATAGCCGGGAGTGGTGGTGCACGCCTTTAATCCCAGCACTCAGGAGGCAGAGGCAGGTGGATTTCTGAGTTTGAAGCCAGCATGGTCTACACAGTGAGTTCCAGGATAGCCAGGACTATACAGAGAAACCCTGTCTTGAAAAACAAAACAAAACAAACAAACAAACAAAAGACATCCCTACCAAGATTAAATGAAGCAAAGATGAGAAATTTTAAAAACACCCATAAGCCCTAATAAGATAGAAGCAGAACCAAAGGACACCTATAGCCTGGAAGCTTCAGTGCAGAATCCTACCAGTCTTTATGAGAGTAATTAGCAACAATACTTCTCAAGTTATTATGAAAAGACTGAAAAGATATTTCCTTTTATAAAACCACTATCATGCTGGTACAAAAAATTCCAATGAGACAAGACAGATATAAAATTATAGACCAAAATCCCTTATGAATATAGATACAAATATTCTCAATAAAATGATTTGTAGTTCACATTGATTGAAAGAACAACTTCAATACCATATGAAATTCAAATACCCAGAAAGCTAAGGCAATAATGAAAAATAAAAGAGCTGCTTTAGGGTATCACCATCAGAGATTTCAAGTTGTAATACAGAACTTTTGCAATAAAAGCACCATCGTGTTTGCATAAAAACAAACATATTGATCAATGGAATTGAATTGAAGTTATGTTTGGATGTAACATGAAATACCTATAGATATGTGGGTTTTTTTTCTTGTTGTTAAAGAGATAAAACAACACACAAGAGAAAACACAATATCTTCAACAAATGGTAGTGGTAAAATCGGATGTTTTCGTGTTGAAGAATGCAAATGGATCAATATTAATCACCCTAAACAAAAATAAACTCAAAATATATTAAAACATCAACCTAAAACCATATTTCATTACTCTGCTCAAAGAGAATCTGGGGAATATAGTTAATACAGTGTTATAGGAAAGGACTTTCTGAACAGAATACGAAAATTGTAGGCACTATATCTACATTTAATAAATGGTACTCAATGGACCTGAGAGCTTCAGCAAAAGATACAGTCACTCAGGGAAAGCTGCAGCATTCAAAGTGGAAAATATTAGTTAATAATTACTCACCTGATGAATGATTAATATCTAAAGTATATAAAGAATAAGAAAAAAACCTTAAACAGCAAGAAAGCAATACAACTAAAAAATGGGCTATTGAACTGAGCTGAACGTTCTCAGTAGATGAAATATGAATGTCTATGAAAGAAATAAATGTTTAACAGCTTTAGCCATCGGGGAAATGTAAACTCAAACTTCTTTAAGATATCATACTATACCAGTCTAAAATGTCTAAAACAAATTAGCATACATCCTGGCAAATATGAAGATTACTGGGCACATTAATTAATTCCTGGTGGAAGTGCAAATTTGTACTGCCCTATGGAAATCAGTGTGGTGGTTCTTTAATAATCTGGAAACGGATCTACATCATGATCCAGCTATATCCCTATTGGGCACATACCCAAAGGCAGCTCTACAAATTACTACAGAGATGCTTGCTCATTCTGTGTTCCTTGTAGCTACATTCATATTATTCAGACACTGAAAACATCCTAGATGTCCACCAACTGATGACTGGATAAAGAAAAATATGGTGTATTTACAGAATGGAATATCATTCATCTGTTAAGATTCATGCAATTATGAGATTGTTCGTTAATTGAACAAAGCTAAAAAGAGTCAACATGGCTTAGATAACTTAGACCAAAAATGCTAGAGTATGTTTTCTCAGATATGTATATTTTACCATTTATGCCTTCCATATCTGTGCTAAAATCCAAACAAACACAGCAGTTTTGTACTTAGTAGGGGACTAGGGCAAGAAAGTATCTCTCAACGAAAAGAAAAGAGATTATGATGTTACAGAAAACAATGGGGAAACTTGAACAGAAGGATTAAGTTAGGAGGGGGATGGAAAAAAATTAAATGAGAGTATATTAAAAATGACAACTAAAACTAAAGGCCGGTTGAAAATCCATGTGGAAACTTATTACTGTAAAAACTTCCTAAAATATATTTGTATATAAAAATAATGTAAGTGAAGTCACCCAGTAATAGGGAAGACGAAGACAACGCTCCCAATGAAATATCTTATGCCAATAAGGAAAAAGCTCCAATGCTAAGAAAAGATTATATCTTGTTGAGTTGTTGACCAAAGGTACTCCATTGAAACCCCCAAACATCACAGGGTACTGAAATTGATGACAACTAGCACGAAAACCCAAAACTGGACAACATATAAAGATGGAAAGATTTTTGTAGCATTCAGTCATAAATGAATGGATGTCTTCATCAATTTCAGAGGGAAGATTAAAGACTACCAGTGCTGTTTGCTGTTTTGATTTAAGATTCTTGGGTTCTGGTTAGCTGGGGCTGATGAATGAACTGTGATTAACAAGATTCCAGAACTACAAAAGGGAAGCCTTAGTGTTACTGTGACAATAAATGTAGGTTAGCTGGAGCTAAGAAACTAGTGGTGATTATGACTAAGAACAGCATCACTGAGGTAAAATCTGAGAAGTTTTTCCTGAGAGCACAGAGAAGCTATGTTCCAGAGGTAGCCATGTTGTATCTCATGTTGGCAGCTGATCTTTGTAATGTGTACATCTAGGAAGTAGTGATTTTTGAAATCATGAAGGTATCATAGAGAAAAGCTGACACTTGGCACTATGAGGGGCCAGGAGAAGTCATTGGTGAAGATACAGTCCCAGTAAAGTTGAAGGCACAGGAGTGAAGGTGTTATGCGAAGTAGTCCAGAGTTGACACTAGGAAGAGAGCCTATGACAGGCTATTGGTGAAAGTGCAGCTCAGATGCAAAAAGGGGTCCCAGCAGTTTTGAAGACACCAATACTATGTATGTATGAGATTACCAGAAAGAACAGATTTGAACCATTCAGAGCCTAATAGACATGTGTGTGTAAGGCAGAGGGCAGAGCTGGAGAAGTGACACAAGCCCTTTGAAGGAATCTAGAAGATCATGAGTGGATTCCAGACATTGGAAGATTGGAGTTTAATTTTGATTTGAATGTGACTATTCCCATGATTTTTTTCCCTTCTGAGATAAGAATGTGTTTTACCGGATTTTTAAAAACAAATTGTACTGAAGTTTTTTTGTTTGTTTGTTTTGTTTTGTTTTTTATTAGATATTTTCTTCATCTACATTTCAACTGTTATCCGGAAAGTCCCCTATACCCTCCCCCATCCCCTACCCTGCTCCCTTACCCACCCACTCCCATATCTTGACCATGGCATTCCCCTGTACTGGGGCATATAAAGTTTGCACGACCAAGGGGCCTCTCTTCCCAATGATGGCCAACTAGGCCATCTTCTGTTACATACGCAGCTAGAGACATGAGCTCTGGGGGTACTATTTAGTTCATATTGTTCTTCTACCTGTAGGGTTGGAGACTCCTTCAGCTCCTTGGGTACTTTCTCTAGCTCCTGCATTGGTGGCCCTGTGTTCCATCCAGTAGCTGACTGTGGGCATCCACTTCTGTGTTTGCCAGGCACTGGCATAGCCTCACAAGAGACAGCTATATCAGGGCCCTGGTTTGTTTGTTTTAAAGACAAAGGGGAAAAATAACATAAATTAGGATGTGTAGAAAGACAGGGGGGATCTGGAAGTATTTGGGCGAGGAGACACATAATCAAAACGTTTTGTAGGAAAGTCATATTTTTCTACTTAAAAATTGTTTAAAAAACAAGATACAACTCTAAGTGGTGTGAGTTGTGTTCTCAAAAGCTCAAGGTACAGTACATCTAGTTATAATAAATGTCACTACCATTTATTAACAGTTGCTTGATATTGATTACTAACAGATGAGTGAAAGTACTACTATATTTTAGTAGTTCAAAGATGCAACCTGTTACCTGATTTACACAGAAGCAGAGGTCTACCCCCAACTGTGTCACTCTAAGTTCCAGTCATCCAAATGATACAGTGGCCAATGACTGTTCTTATGAACAATACACACCAAATGAATCTCAGTTTGTGCAGGTACTGTTATGTCACATTTCAGGAGTTATTTTAAGCATGAATTATCATAAGAATATTAATTAATAATATGCTAAGATTGTTCCTTGGTAATTCTGTGATTCTGGAAAATTTTTAAGATTGCTTTTTAAAGGAACATATGAAGTCTCAGTTTCTTTTAAGATATTTTCATATTTTCTTAGTTCCAGTTGAATTTTCTGTCCATTTTACATTTTCTCTGTGCTATTGTGGTACCACCTCAAAAGTATTAAATGGCTCTTTTCTCTCAAGAAGGAACAAAAGCAGACTTTGATTTCACCAGGTAATTATGTTACTTTCCTTTCACTGTGGCAGTATAGACTTGATCTGTGTTCTGAATTAGAAGTAGGTATTTAAAAGAGAGCTATTAACTCCTAAGGAATAGAAAACTCCATGGAAAATAGGCTGCTACAACCATTATAATCTCATGTTTGTCAACTGTATAAATTAAATTCACATATGAAATCATTGTACATACCTATTATATCAGAAATAAAGAGATAAGACAGTGTAACAAGAACTATTTGCATGAGAAAAATATAAACAAATGTCTAATAACAGGCTTGATTATTTATACTTTTTAAATCTTCAGCTGTGCATGATATTTTCATAAATTTACTAATAAAATCTTTAAAATTAAAATTAGTTGAAAATTTAAAGGCACACATAGAGACATCCATAAAATGATGTGAATATTTGTAAACCTACTTTATCTATACAATATTATTCCTTTACCCATTGTCTAAACATCACTGTCTGCTTATTTTCAGGAAATACAGATAGTCATAATTTTTTTATTAAAATTAACATATCTTTCCTTGCACTGAGACTTGGGTAGATATATAAATTAAGAGTGACTTATTTCCTATCACCTAGGTACAATGGTTAGTAGTGACTAATCATCATTTTTTTTCCTGAAACTGCCTTTTTTTCTTCTTTCTTTCTTTATTCTACATGAAGTTTATCAAATTTGTAAAACATTTAAACTAAATAACTTTTATTCCATAATTTATAGTAATTTTGCTCTAATCAAACTTATTAGGACATAATTATAGACATTAAAATAAATATTTGCACCTGTATTTCTACTGTCACTGTAATCTATGGGATATTTACTCTGATTTAAAAAAAAAAAAAAACATTTAAAATCATCGTTTATTCCAAGAGAATGATATTTTGCTTCAAAGTAACCCTTGAACATTTTGCCACCTTAAACATTTTTCCAGATTCATAGAAATGAATGTGTTCTGTAAACTATAAGTATGAATATTGATTTTATTTCCTCAGATGAAGGTGTGTGATGTGAGAGAGCCTTAACCAAGCTTTAGGGCTCAACAGCTAGGGCTAAGCCCATAGCAGTTCTCACTATGCATAGGCCTAGGCTTGGAAGCTTCTGGCCTTCACTCAATCTAATTTTTAAGCCTTGACCTTGAAGGCTTCAGATTCCAGCCCCCACAAGCTTACCTAGGCCTAGAATGTTTCAGCCTCCCAGACTTACTCCTGAATATGCACATTCTTTCTAGTTCTTTCTGAACTCCAGCTGGCTGCTTCAACTCAGCCTCAAACTCTTCTCCAAGCTGACTGATTCAAATTGGCTTCTCTTGGCTTCTGACTGAATTGTACTGCTTGGAAAGAAGTGCTCTGAGCTCAATAACACTGCTCTGAACTACACTGAGCTCAACTGCTCCCAACTGAACTGAACTGATCTGAACTGAACTGATTCAATTGACTCTCTCCCTCACTGCTCTTTAAGTAGCATATCTTTCTTTTCCATTCTCATGAGAATTGGGTGTACTCTATTTCTAACAAATTCTGTCCATTCTTTCTCTGACTGTCACTTTCTTTACTCCTCAATTAGGCATCATTGTTTGAGATTAAAGTTGTGTACTAAAGGTATTTCTGTGTTCCAGTCAGTTCATATCTTTGGATGTGATCTCCTACCACAGAAACCATGTTGCTGGGTTAAAATTTCTCTATAGTAGACAGTGGAAATTTTTCTTGTATATTTAAGCATTATTCACATTGCGATGTTTAGAGTGATTTATTTTTCTTTGTTGCTGTGTGGTATTGAATTGGGCAAGTGCTTCCCAATTTGTTCATATATTCCCCAGTAATGGGAATTTGAGTCAATACCAGCTTGGAGCAATGAATACATTGTGATTACTAGTGTGCAAGTGTTTGGGTGGCATTGTATATTATGTGATTGATAGATTTGCATAGATATCTTGTACTGGATTGAGGATGATTCCTTCTTTATTGACAGATTTAAAAATGACTGTAATTTTGCTACTGTTAAAAATTGCTCTGTAAATATCTGATATAAAGGATATCTGATATACAACCCTCAAAGGGATCCCAACCCACAAGTTGAGAATTGATGCCATAGAAAAAGCCTGACTATTATATAAACTAGTCTGACTTAGTTTGCTAATGACTTTAATAAGGTAATTTATAGGAACAGAGGTGAGTGGTTACCCATAGGGATATGGATGTCTCTAAAATAGCTATTCCATTATCAAGACCACACTTCTTCATGATCAACAGGTCCCTAAATATGCTTCATTAGACTTCCATCCATACCTGTTGCAAGCTCTACCAAAAAGCCTCCTATTTTCTAGTGACTGTTTACCATTTGATATTGGGTTCTAAATCATTTTATTGAGTAAGTTTTCTGAATCTATGAGCCCCCCTTCAGGAAGAAATCTTTCCATTATGTGAAAAAAGGTGCATAAAGTAATTTTATGTGTTTAGTTAATATATTTTTAATCATTGGTGTAAATACAGATAATTATAATATAGTAGTATAAACAGTAAAAATATGTATATTTATACTATATATAAAATATATATTTATTTTCATTATATACAAAATATAATAAATATTTAATATATAACATTTATATATCACATAAAATCTAAGAAAGGTGCAATGTATAACAATATGTACTTACATAATATATAAATTATAGTAAATGGGCAATATAAAGCAATATTTAGTTACATATTATAAAAACATATTTTATACCATATATCATATATACATTTTATACTAAAATTATAGCCATTTACATCATTCTATTTAGAAAAGATATAGATTTAGATATAGATATAAATATAGATATAGATCTATTTGGCATTTATATATTCTTTTTAAAAAAGAACATTAAAAGACTTGAAACACCAAAAACTAAAATAATGAATTATTGTGGAGTGCAGTCTTAGGTTAAATAGCATTTAATATATAGAGATGTAGCTTTATTTCCTCTTAATTGTTGTCACATTTGTCAGATTTATTCATTTCTGTGTACTAAGCTAGCCATCCATTTTCATGCATGCCATCCTATAGTAGCATTAAAGCATGGATATCCATATATCTATACACTTGCTATGATTTATAAAGGACTTCTGACTATGGTCTGGTATCTAATATATGTATACATTTAAGTATTCATTGTGACGTGATGTGATGTGATGTGATGTGATGTGGTCAGTTTCTCCAAGACCTGACCATTTCTGAGAGCAATGTTCAGTTGAGGGATAGAGATCTCTTTGTACATAATACTGTAAAAGTAAAATTATGAACTTGTGCTGGTTATTCACAAACTAATGTTCCAGAAAAGAAGGGACGTCAATTGAGGTATTACATCTCGAAGACTGCTCAGTGTTCTACACGACACTTTTTTAAATTAATAATTATGAGGTTGATCCTGTATCACTCTAATTGGCAGTATTTAGGTAAATTGGTACTGGTTGCATAAGAAAGCAAGTCATGTATGCTTTGTAAGAGAAACCATTAAGTATCATTCCTCTTTAGTCTTTTTTATCAGTCCTGCATCCAGATTATTCTTGACCTCCTGTCCTAATTGTCCTAGCTGATTGGAATGAATAAGCCAAAACATTCCTTTTTTCTTGTAAAGTGTTTTTGGTTAGCATTTGTTTGTTTGTTTGTTTCTTTCTTTCCACAGCAACAGAAAATTAAAAGTAACTAAAATAAAAAGAGAAAATAAAAAAAAAAGAGTTGCCAATTATTGTGAGGGATCTGACCATGTTCTTCTGGTGAAGACTCAGGAAGTATTTGAGAAACTGAGCTTAGAAAGCGATTGAATGGTTTAATAATCTACTCTGTGAGTGTTTGGAATATATAAACATTGATAAAAGTGAAGACAATGGATCCTTGGCATGTGAATTTTCAGAAGAAATGAAAGTCTCTGCTATAAAGAAGTATTTAATTTAAGGATTTGTGGTCTCTCCTTAGCACAGGCTGAAGAAGAATCTGTAACTAATGAGAGACCAGTGACATCTTTACATTATTGGGACAATTGATGCTGGTTAGCTAGTGTTGAAAATCAGCAATGATTAAGATGAAACCAGCATTGTTGAAGTACAAATTCCGGGCAATGTTTCTTAAGGATCAATATATGGAAGCTATGACCTATCAGGGGACAAGGTTGTATTCTAAGCTGACAGTCAAACTTGTTGATGAATAATAGTATTCCGTGAGGTACTTGTTTTGGCCAAATGAAAGCTCAACTTTGTAAGAGCTTTGGAGAAAAGTTGAGGCATGGGAAGATGAGTCAGTGCCACTGTCCCTAAAGAGATCTCAGGGCAGTCTATTGGTAAAGATGCATTCACCAGGTGCAATGAAGATATCTGTTTGAATGATTCATGGAAGGAAGCCTTCTCTTACACTATACAGACCAGAGGCCATTGGTAAAGAGAAACCTTGGTTTCAGTGGAGTCTAATATATTGATGATACCAGGATCCCGGGCCATCCACCAAAATCAGCAACATATGTGAAGTGGAATTATACAGTGCCTTCAAGAAAAGATATGTGTGTTGTGAATGGCTGAGCTAGATCAGTACAGTTCAAGCTCTTTGGAGCCCAGAAGATTATGAGTGAGTCCAAAAGCTAGTGCAAATGAACTGTTTATATTTGAGAATTTGGTTTTTCTTTGACATGGTTGTTATTGTATGCTAATATTTGCCCCTTAGAATAAGTGCATAATTTATTTATTTATTTTTGTTTACAGGGGCACCCATATCTGTGTGAAGTTTGGTACTATAAAGAGATATTGTACTTTTTGGCAAGGACTGGGCCCAGTCAGCCTCCCCCAACCCACAGAAGAAATTTCAGGGTTCCCTTTAAAGGTGGTCAAGGAGTTGGCAATGAAAAGGGTGACAAACAGACAAATAGAGATACAGAGAGAGTGTGTATCTGAATGTAATATGTGTCAAAGCAAGTATCAGTCTTATAAGTGACTTTTACACAAAACAGAAGAATGCATACAAAAAGCTAATGTGAACCAACTGGGATAAAAATCTATGTTAACAATTGGGATCAAAAGCAGCCCCACCTAAGGTCAGTTTAATCTTAGAAGCCAGGGTCAAGGGCTTCACGCCCTTGTCATAGTTCCAATTCTAGTCTATTGTATAGTCCACCTTCCTCCCCGGCCAGTGTAAATTCCTGTGTATGGGAGTGAGTCAGCTATTGTTCTAAGTATTTACTCTAGTTCCTTCTTAGACCACAACCTTCCTTCTTCCTAGGTCATTGTAAATACTTACATATGGGCACAATTCTTTTAAGTATCTGTAGGAAATCTCCATTTCTCAGAAGAACTCACCAACTTTCTTCTAATATGCAATGTAGTCTGCCATACCTGACTGTAATGAAGATTCTAAGTATACTTTGCTAAGTTTGCCCTGAGATTTCTAACTCTATATAGTAAATAGTAATGCTGGTGAATTAATTGGTGATCACTGGAAAATTTTGCATAGGTATTTGGCAAGTCATTGATTCAAGACACCTATAATAAAATAACACTGAAGGAAAGCATACAGATCCCTTCACGACTAAAGCAAGGACACTGGAGCATTTCTTTATACAGTATGCCATGGTTCCAGGAGACTAAGTTTCTATGAACTTTTTGCCTTGGGACTATCTAGGCCTGTTACGCGAGTCACTACTGGAGTGGATGTAGCAACTTTTAAAGTGTTAAAATTTGGAAGACTATAAGACTTTTAAAAGTTGCACTTGCTTTGTATTCTGATATTCATACTATTATTCCTTCTTGAGTGAAGTAACCCATTCACAAAAGAACTCACATAACATGTTCTCACTGATATGTGGATATTAGCCCAGAAACCTAGACTACCCAAGATACAATTTACTAAACACATGAAACTCAAGAAGAAGGAAGATAAAAATGTGGACACGTCACCCCCTTCCTAGAATTAAGAACAAAGCACACATTGAAAGAGTTACAGAGATCATGTGTGAAGCTGAATCCAAAGGATGGACCCAATGACTGCGGCTGCCAGGGATCCATCCCACAATCAACCACCAAATATAGACACTATAGCATATGCCAGCAAGATAGTGCTGAAAGGGCCAGGATATAGCTGTCTCGGAGGAAACTATACCAATGCCTGGCAAACATGGAGGTGGAAGCTCACGGTCAGCTATTAGATGGAACACAGGGTTCCCAAGGAAGAAGGAGCTAGAGAAAGTACCCAAGGAGCTGAAGGGGTCTTCAACCCTATAGGTGGAAGAATAACCATGAACTAACTAGTACCCCCTGAGCTCATGTCTCTAGATGCATATATAGAAGAGGATGGCCTAGTTGGCCATCAGTGGGAAGAAAGGCCCCTTGGTCATGCAGACTTATATGCCCCAATACAGGGGAACGCCAGGGCCAAGAAGTGGGAGCGGATGGGTAGGGGAGCAGGGCTGAGAGGGGGGAGGGTATAGGGAACTTTCTGGATAACACTTGAAATGTAAATGAAGAAAATATCTAATAAAAGTTGAAAAAAAAAAAAAAGAAAACCCAACAGGAGAAAAACAGGCAAAAGGCTTAAATATGCATTGCACAATGAGAACTTCCAAATGGCTGTTAATAAAATAAATGAAGCCAAAAAAAATAATAAAGTGTTAAAATTTGGAAGACTATAAGACTTGCACTTGCTTTGTATTCTGATATTCATACTATTATTCCTTCTTGGGGACAAATGAAAGAGACAAAGTTATGGCTTAGTAGTGATGTATTCGTGTGATATTTTGACAGGAGCCAGTTGTGATGTCTAGGTTTTGTGAATTTTATACAAGCTAGAGTCACCTGGTAGTGGGAACCCCCAATGAGGAATTGCCAGCATAAGATAAGCATGTTTCAGGGCTGGAGAGATGGCTCAGCAGTTAAGAGCACTGACTGACTGCTCTTCCAGAGGTCCTGAGTTCAATTCCCAGCAACCACATGGTGGCTCATAACGATCTGTCATGGGATCTGATGGCCTCTTCTGGTGTGTCTGAAGACATGACAGTGTACTCATATAAATAAAATAAATAAATCTTTAAAAAAAAAAAAGGTAGGCATGTTACAGGAAGTTTTTCTTGAGTGATTACTATGGGAGGGTCTGGAATACTGTGTATGTTAGTACCCAGGCCAGATAGTCCTGAGTTACATAAAAATCAAGCTCAGAGAGGCATGGAAGTAAGCTAGTGAAAACTCCCATCATGATGTCTGCTTTAGTTTCTGACTTCAGGTTCCTGTTTTGAGTTCCTGACCTGACTTCATTCAGTGATATAATCTAAACTATAATATGTAATTAAATCTTTCCTCAACAAGTTGGATTTAGTCAGTGATCTATCACAGGAAAAATCAACTTTGTAATCTCCCAAATATCTCCCATAGTTATTTGTAAAATATTCATAAAACTACTCTAAGTCATTTTAACAATTATTTCAAGTTTCCTCTTGGCCTAAAACATCTGTGCACAAAAGTTGTCTCCTTTCTCCATCCTAGGCTTTTCTCTGTTCCCTGCATTTTTACCACTCTATTCAAGTTTCATTAATGTGCTTGAGATTATTTAATGAGAATTTAATTTCACAAAAGTATATACAGTGTCTAAATGTTATGATCATTATAAACAAAGAGATAGCTTTGAAGATGTAAAAGTACCTTTTATAAAGCCTATGGCTATGCTCTGGTTTTAAAATGAGTGTTCCAAAAGCATAAATTTATAGTAATTTATTAAATATAATTTCATTATAAGGAAAACTTTGTGAGATTTTCCACAAACACAAGGCTAGCAGAATAATTATCCCTGTGAGCCAAGAAGAGATCCGGTTGAACATGTCTCAGTAGCCAGTGTTGGTTCAGCTTCTAGAGTCTTACTCCAGACAACTTAATTTAGGCATATGTAAGTACAGTGCAACTTTGGTAACAATTATTTTAATCCCAGGTGCATAATAAATCTTAAGGCATGACTACATTGGAACTTTTTGTGTGTGTGTGACTGCTAGCTTCTTTTTAAAACATTTTTTTTCATTAGATATTTTCTTCATTTACATTTCAAATGCTATCCAGAAAGTCCTCTATACCCTTCCCCAACCCTGCTCCCCAACCCACGCACTCCTGCTTCCTGGCTCTGGCATTCCCCTGTAGAGGGCATATAATCTTCACAAGACCAAGGGCCTATCCTCCCATTGATTGCCAACAACACCATCCTCTATTACATATGCAACTAGAGACAACAAGCTCTGGAGGTACTGGTTAGTTCATATTGTTGTTCATCCTATAGGGTTGCAGACCCCTTTAGCTCCTTGGGTACTTTCTCTAGCTTCTTCATTGGGGCCCCTGTGTTTCATCCAATAGATGACTGTGAGTATCCACTTCTGTATTTGCCAGGCACTGGCATAGCCTCACAAGAGACAGCTATATCCCAGTCCTGTCAGCAAATCTTGCTGGCATATGCAATAGTGTCTGGGTTTGGTGATTGTTTATGGTATGGATCCCCAGGTGGGACATTCTCTAGATGGTCCTTCCTTCTGTCTCAGCTCAGAACTTTGTCTCTGTAACTCCTTTCATGGGTATATTGTTCCCCATTCTAAGATGGAATGAAGTATCCACATTTTGGTCTTCCTCCTTCTTGACTTTCATGTGTTTTACAAATAGTATCTTGGGTATTCTAGGTTTCTGGACTAATATCCACTTATCAGTGAGTACATATCATGTGTGTTCTTTTGTGATTGGGTTACCTCAGGATGATATCCTCCAGCTTCATCTATTTGCCTAAGAATTTCATAAATTCATTGTTTTAATAGCTAAGTAGTACTCTATTGTGTAAATGTACACCATTTTCTGTATCCATTCCTCTGTTGAGGGCCATCTGGGTTCTTTCCAAATTCTAGCTATTATAAATAAGGCTGCTCTGAACGTAGTGAAGCATGTGTCCTAATTACAAGTTGGATCTTCCTCTGGGTATTTTCCCAAGAGAGGTATTGCTGGATCTTCCAGTAGTACTATGTTCAATTTTTTGAGAAAATGCCAAACTGATTTCCAGAGTAGCTGTACCAGCTTGCCATCCCACCAGTAATGCAGGAGCATTTCTCTTTCTCCACATCCTCACCAGCATCTGCTGTCACCTGAATTTTTGATCTTATCTATTCTGACTGGTGTAAGGTGGAATCTCAGGGTTGTTTTGATTTGCATTTCTCGGATGATTTGGGATGTTGAACATTTTTCAGGTGTTTCTGTCCATTCAGTATTGCTCAGTTGAGAATTCTTTGTTTTTTTTTTTTTCATATAATAAGATGTTATTATATTGTTCATATATATATTATATATGTATATATTATATATGTATATCTATATGACATATATTATATAACAAATACTGAAATAATACCAAGCTGTAACATAGGTTTCATTTGAGACTATAGAGTGAATGAAGTGAAAATGGAAGTTTAGGAGGAAAATAATATATCTAAAGCATAAAATTTTAGTACATATGATCTAATTTCCAATATATCTGTACAAATTATAATCTTTAAATTGAAAATAAAGCAAGTATATAGCAAAGTTAAATATAATTTACACTGATAACCAATTTATAGCAAGTTCTGTTTATAGAAGTCATGAAATACATGTGTTTATGATTGATCAATTTATCCCACTGAAGAGAGATTAACTGCTACATGAGTTATCTCTTTGCGAGTTCTTTTTTTTTTTTTTTTTTTTTTTTTTTTTTTTTTTTTTTTTTTTTTTTTTTTTTATTTAAATTTCAAATGTTATTGCCTTTACTGGTTTCCCCTTGGAAAATCCCCTATACCCTCCCACCTTCCCCTGCTCCCCAACCCACCAATTCCCATTCCTGGTCCTGGCATTCCCCTATACTGGGGCCTAGAGCCTTCACAGGACCAAGGGCCTCTCCTCCCATTGATGCGACTAGGCCATCCTCTGCTACATATATAGCTAAAGCCACAAGTTCCACTTCTTTGTTTAGCTCTGTACCCCATTTTAATGGGGTTATTTGATTTTCTAGTGTCCAGCTTCTTGAGTTCTTTGTATATATCGGATTTAGGATTGGGAAAGATCCATTCCCAATCTGTTGGTGGCCTTTTGGTCTTATTGACTTTATCTTTTGCCTTACAGAAGGTTTGTAAATTTTATGAGGTCCCATTTGTCGATTGGATTGTCAATCTTACAGCGCAAGCCAATGCCGTTCTGTTCAGGAATTTTTTCCTTGTACCCATATCTTCGAGGCTTTTCCCCACTTTCTCCTCTATAAGTTTCAGTGTCTCTGGTTAGATGCTGAGAAAGGATTTGACAAAATCCAACACACATTCATAATAAAAGTCTTAGAAAGATCAGAAATTCAAGGCCCATACCTAAACATAATGAAAGCAATATAGAACAAACTGGTAGCCAACATCAAACTAAATGGAGAGGAACTTGAAGCAATCCCACTAAAATCAGGGACTAAACAAGGCTGCCCCTTTCTCCCTATTCAATATAGTACTTGAAGTCCTAGCCAGAGAAATTCGATAACAAAAGGAGATCAAGGGGATACAAATTGGAAAGGAGGAAGTCAAAATATCACTATTTGAGGATGATATGATAGTATATATAGGTGGCCCTAAAAATTCTACCAGAGAACTCCTGAAACTAATAAACAGCTTCAGCGCAGTAGCTGGATATAAAATTAACTCAAACAAATCATTGGCCTTTCTCTACACAAAGGATAAACGGGCTGAGAATGAAATTAGGAAAACAACACCCTCACAATAGTCACAAACAATCTAAAATACCTTGGTGTGACTCTAACTAAGGAAGTGAAAGATCTGTATGGTAAAAACTCCAAGTATCTCAAGAAAGAAATCGAAGAAGATATCAGAAGATGGAACGATCTCCCATGCTCATGGGTTAGCAGGATTAATATAGTCAAAATGCCTATCTTCTCGAAGGCTATCTACAGATTCAATGCAATCCTCATCAAAATACCAACTCAATTCTTCTCCCAGTTAAATAGGACAATTTGCATATTCATCTGGAATAACAAAAAACAAAACAAAACAAAACAAAACCTAGGATAGCAAAAACTATTCTCAACAATAAAAGAACCTCTGGTGGAATCACCCTCCCTGACCTCAAGTTGTACTGCAGAGCAATTTGGTAAAATCTGCATAGTACTGGTACAGTGACAGATAGGTAGATCAATGGAATAGAATTGAATCCCAGAAATGAACACACACACCTATGGTCACTTAATCTTTGACAAAGGAGCTAAAACCATCCAGTGGAAAAAAAGACAGCCTTTTAAACAAATGGTGTTGGCACAACTGGCTGTTATCGTGTAGAAATATGAGAATTGATCCGTTCTTATCTCCTTGTACAAAGCTCAAATCTAAATGTATCAAGGAACTCCACATAAAACCAGAGATACTGAAAACTTTTTTTTTTTAATGATGGGTGTGGTCTCAATCATAGAGATAGCATAGAGGATCATATGCAATTTTTAGCTATAAAATTCATGCAACATCTTCCCTAGGATAGGTTTTAACTGAGCAATAGTACTCAATACAATGTTTGGGGAGGAAAAGTCTAGGATTAACATTGTAGTCTCAAAGATCTGATGTGCCTTGGACCTAGAATTCATGCAAATCACCTGGCCATTAACTGTATCTACTCCCAGTATTCTACGCAGAGAATAGGTACAGATCTGTTTTGTTAAAAGACAACACACTGTGCTTCTGGTTTCCCTAGCTCTTATCTCTGAGTTTAAGGACCTTGTATCCTCTATACAACTTAAATAAAACTTATATGTTATTTTTTTTTTTTTATAAAAACAGTTAAGTGTTGTCCTGAATCAAAAATGTCACACAGATTACCTGAACTATCATATGTGTTAATTTCGGATTTGCTAGTAATACAAATATATTGACCTTTCTAGTGTTAATTGTCTGACTCAAAACTCCAAGGAGTTAAGAGCCAGCTGTCACAGAAAAAAAAAAAAAAAAAAAAAGAGGGAGAGAGAAAGAAATGCACTAAGCTCACAATGTGATTAATTCATCATTAAACTGAAAAGCATTAGTTTGTTCATAAGGAGTCCAGCTTCATTACTCAAAAAACCTTCCAGAATCATCATGTCTTATACTGCACATAGAAAGCTAAGTACCAATATCAGAATTTAAGGAATGTAGTGTAACTTCAGGATTGCAATGGTTTGTATATGCTTTGCCTAGGGAATGGGACTATTAAGAGTTATATCCCTGTTGGAGTAGGTGTGTCATTGTGAGTGTAGGCTTTTAGACCCTCACTTTAGCTGCCTAGATGTCAGTATTCTGCTAGCATCCTTCAGGTGAAGATGTAGAACTCTCTGCTCATTCTGCACCTTTCCTTCCTGGATGCTGCCATATTCAGCCTTGATGATACCAGATTGAACCTCTGAACCTGTAAGCCAGCCCCAATTAAATGTCCTTATGAGAGCTGTCTTGGTAGTCATGTCTTTTCCCAGCAGTAATACCCTAAGTAAGACAAGCATGTTCTAATATTTATCCCACAATAACTAATTCATACATTAAATACGTATAAAATGTATTACATCGTCAAGTATACTGAAGAAAAGAGTTTCCTTATTGAATGAAAGTATTGGGACAATCAAAACTATAAGATGGGAAGAAAATGAAAGGCAAACCATATGAGACTATTCAAGCTTTTATTATTACCAAACATTATTTCATGTTTACACAATGAGTCAATGCATACTGGACTCTTGTATGACCCATTCACACACAATGTTTACACATTTTATTGTCATGTTAGCAATAAATATTGTTAATATTTAATTGATGGCAATATAAAGACTGAAGCCTATTTTTTTTCCCAAAATTTAAATGGATATCCTTATGCATGTGTAGATGCCCTTTATTTTGGGTAGAGTTTTTCACATTAGGTAAGCTCATAACTCAATGCAGCTGGATAAGGCCATTTGACTTCTTCACCTGGACATCTCTCTTTGCAATCCATCTGTTTACCTTTAGGGACATGGAAATATTCATATGCCAACAGTAAAATCCCTTTCCAAAAATCTGATGCTGGGTGCAAAGTCCATGCTTTCTAACTATAGTAAAAATCTATTTTCACTGTTTTATAAGCTAAGAAAATGTACTGAATTAGAACTACCTAAATAAACTTTGCATAAATACACACCATCCAGATTTGATTATGTGTAAACCACAGTGGGGGCAAGGTCTAATCTTTTTCTAGGATATAGACTTGAATCTTTGAATGCACTTCATAAACACATACCCAGGACTATACCTTGGCTTATACTCATTACAAGGAAAATATTTACATAGGGGCTAGTAAATTCTCTGATATTTTTCTATTCATTTAACGGTAATGTAAAATTCTATTATCTCCACAAATAGTTTTTTAGTCATCCTTGAAAATCATTGAAAAATATGATTCTCTATTAGCTTCGCTTTTTTATTTAATAATTTTAACTTTTATCTTTAAGACATTAGCCATTAGATTAACAGGACCATTAGAATTTGACCCTAATGTCGATAACTTGGGATACACCTAGTCCAGTGTTTGAGCCTAATATCATTGTGACTAGTAGGTAAATTTAGAAAACTCCAATAAATCAAAAAGCTAAAATGTCAAACAACAACAATAAAAACAAAACAAAACAAAACAACAACAACAACAACAACAAACAGAAGCCTATAACAGAGCTTTCCTAAATTAGATGTGACCCATCTGTCTCTGATTCATCTACTAATTTATTCAGAAGGAGTGTTTATTTAGGACTTTTTGTTCTGTTAGTAAAAATATATGTGAAGTTGTTATCTCATTGGAACAAGGTTTTGGGCACAACTCAAATCTGATTTCCTGGCCCATAGTCACTTATGTTTTGTACATTAATCAACCATTTCTTCCAACCTTGGAGGTAAGATCTTTTAACAAGTAAACTCTCAAAAATGAATGTGACATTAGTGGATTTGTAAGAGAAATCTGGCAAACATCAAAATAAAAGGTTGTAATAAAAGAAAGCTGACTTTTAAATAAGTTTAATAAAACTTTTTTTTTAATTAGAAGGATTCTTCTAGAATCAATGACCTCTAAGCTGCTCTATTAAGTCATACTGATATAAACAGTCTGACATAATAAATATTATGAACAGTAGATATTGAACAAAACCAAATACGTAGGAAAAGAAACATTAATTCTAGGGAAAAATTTTTGGTTACTTTTTAGGAAATTAACCAAATCAACTTTATAATTTTTATTTCCCAAATGATTTTCAGCTGAAAATGTGTCGTTTTAAGATTCATAACTTATCATTTTTATTCAGTAAAAAGTTTTCAATTTGGGGGAAAAAAGCATAAATTAGTCTGCCTGCAAAAGAAATTTGTAGGTCAAAGGGAAACTCATTCAGAAGTGATAAAGGTCCAAGAGGGCAGATGGATGACCCTATTCATCACTGTGACAACATGAGTCAGAGCAGAGTTCAACTCATCCTCCAGAAAGGCTGTATTTAAATACAGTTACTAAAGTCTTCCTTTCAACTTAGTATGGACAAACAGGTTTCAGGTATGATAAAAAGGACAAAAAAAAATTTAATGAAAGATGCAGACTAATTTTAGAAACTTACTGGAAGTTTTACACACACACACACACACACACACACACACACACACACGACACAGATTGTATCACAGATTATTTTTTCCTGCAAAACTCTTTTTTAGAAATTTATATGTAGGTTTTTTTTTATTTATGCTAGAAAATAATATTGTTTTCCATGTGGTGGTTACTTTGACTCAATACTTCTTCTTTATGTATTTTTGTTTACTGGAGACATAATTGAAAAAATTCCTACATTTTAATCACTATTCATATAATTTAATGGAAAAATGGTTTCTAATACTCTTTGCAGCTGCTCTCTGTCCTATAGGCTGGGTTTGTGGTCCTCTCTGGTGGACTCCTGCCGTGCCTAAGGTCCTGTTACTGCCTTTATTTACTCCTGTCCTCCTAGCTCCTCTAAAAAGTTATGTGTTCTAATGTGGTATTTCACGCTAGCTGCAACACAGGTTTAAAGTACTCATCTACAATTTTGTCCTTTCCAGTGAATTTTTTATTTAATTTTTTATTTTATTGAGATTATAACATAGTTACATCTTTCCACACCTTCCTTTTCCTCCCTCCAGGGAGTGATGATCGGTTTTATTATTTAATCAACTAAATTTTACAAAGCCTAATGCACAATCCAAACTTTCCAACTCTCAGGAGGTTGAGCTCCCCACTGAGCCTGGTGCTCCCATCATTCCACAGGAACTCAGAATGAGCATCTGTCTCCCTCAGGATATGTGCACCAATTTTACTATCTCAAAGCACTGCTTCCCAGTCTCCGAATGACTGTAATGGAATGTATGACTATGGAATGTATAATCTTCTTCCTGAATAACATCTCCTCTCAAGTATGAATAAATATAGTTTTTGGTTGATCTTTAAGAAACTCCAGGGTCACATGTAAAGTCTAGTAATCACTATTGGCAACCTGGCTATTCTTATTTATTTATTTATTTATTTATTTATTATTATTATTATACTTAAAATATAAACTGGGAACTTGGCAGACTTATTGAGTTTTATCTGCGTCTTAAGTTTCCAAGCTGGTTATTAAAAAGATTAAGATGGACCATATTTTACATTGATATATACACCTGTATCATCATTATGATGCTTTGTACACATTAATTTTTTTCATAATTGAAGTTTATGTTTTATAGATTAAAGGAGATGCTTTAAAATATTCAGATAGAAATTCATTTACATTATTTTGTACTGCATGTGTGGATTCTCAGGTGGATATCTTTTTCTACAAAATATCATTTTACAGTCAGAGAATAAAACACTTTGTTTAATTTAATGGAGTCATGTTCAAATAGTTTTTGTCCTAATCAGATGTGTTAAATATTTTTCCAATGATTTTTAGCCTAGTAAATCTGAGGAAAAAAAGAAATTGTCATAGATATCACTATGCAAACTAGATAATATGATTTTTCTCCCCATTTCTTATATACTATTGAAAATAATCGATATTAGAATGGCCACCCCAGCTTTTTTCTTTGGGCCGTTTGCTTGGAATATTGTTTTCCAGCCTTTCACTCTGAGGTGGTGTCTGTCGTTTTTCCTGAGGTGTGTTTCCTGCAGACAGCAAAATGTCGGGTCCTGTTTGTGTAGCCAGTCTGACAGTCTATGCCTTTTTATCAGAGAATTGAGTCCATTGATATTAAGCGATATTAAGGAAC
>LR752829.1:0-48358 GCA_902729485.2 Mus minutoides | reverse complement strand
CTGGTTGGGGGTAGAGAAGAGAAAGGAGAGAGGAGAGACCTGGAGGAGGAGGAAGAAGAACAAAAAAAAAAAAAAAAGAGGAAACCATCATGAGAGGAGATGGACCAGGAGTCTGTGGCCATGAGAAACAGCAAGTTATCTGGGGTACACTGCTGGGGAGGCAGCCAGGTCAGCAGTTAGAAAAGTTCCTTAGGGGTTAACCCCCCTCCCCCGTAGTTGTCAAAGCCAAATAAAACAAATCACAAATCACAGCCTGAGAGTCACATATTTGTCACCTAGCTGGGGATAAGTTTAAACTGGTTACATGTTAGTCCTCATCTTCCAACTTTATTGATTTATGTACTCATTTAGGTATTTATTTATCTATTTATTTTTGTTTGAAATATTTTTAATTGAAAATAGTTTTTTCTATACGATATATTCTAATTATGGTTTTCTCTCCCTCAACTCCTCCCAGTTCTTCCACCCCCCATCCAGATCGATCTTTTTTCTGTCTCTCCTTAGATAACTGGAAGGTAGGCATGGTGACACAAGCCTTTTTTTGGGAGGGGGTGGTTTTTTTTTTTTTTTTCTGAGACAGGGTTTCTCTGTATAGCCATGGCTGTCCTGGAACTTACTTTATAGATCACAATGGCCTCAAACTCAGAAATCCGCCTGCCTCTGCCTCCCCAGTACTGGGATTAAAGACTTGCGCCATCACACCCAGTTGACACAAGCCTTTAACTGCAACACTTGGGAAGCAGAGGCAGGCAGATCTCTGAGTTCAAAGATCCATAGAGTGAGTTCCAGGACAGTCAGAGCTACACAAAGGAACCCCAAAACAAACACAGAAGAGAAAATAAAACTAGCAGGTATCTAAGGGATTGTAGTATAATAATATGTAATGTAATAATATGATAAAAAGAAAAAACAAGCCAGTTGAAATAGAAAGAAACAAACAGAAGGGAAAGGGCCAAACAAGAAACATATAGACACAGAGACACACAGAGACACACACACAGCAACACACACAGCCACACACACAGCCACACACGCAGCAACACACACAGCCACACACGCAGCAACACACACAGGAATTGTATAAAAACACAACACCAGAAGTCATAATATATACTCAAAGGGCCTGTAAGGTTTAAAAAAAAAAAAAAGCCTTGACTACATTCTCAGACACAGAACTCCCACAGATGCTTTTGAATTCGTTTTCTGTTGGCCATCTACTTCTGGGCATGTGCCCTACCTATCCTCAAAAGCAGTGTTTGGATCCAGATATCCATCAACAAATAAATGGATTTTAAAAAGTGGTACATTTACACAAAGAAAGTTTACTAAGCTGTTAAAAACAAATGAAAATATGAAATTTGCAGGTAAATGGATGGAACTAGAAAAAAAAATCATCCCAAGTGAGAAAACCTGGACCCAGAAAGACAAACATGGTGCGTATTCACTTATATGTGGATGCTGATGCTAGCTGTAAGGCCAAATGAGATCCAACTACAATCCACAGAACCACTGATTAGGTAAGAAAGGGACCAGGTGACAGGAATAGATCTCCCTAGGAAGGGAAAATAAAATAGTGCCGGGCGGTGGTGGCGCACACCTTTAATCCCAGCACTGGGGAGGCAGAGGCAGGCGGATTTCTGAGTTCGAGGCCAGCCTGGTCTACAAAGTGAGTTCCAGGACAGCCAGGGCTATACACAGAAACCCTGTCTCGAAAACCAAATATATATATATATATATATATATATATATATATATATATATATATATATATATATATGCATACATACATATAGATAGTTATAAATGAACAATACAGGAACAAGCTGGAGCGGGAGTATCAAAAGAGGCGGGAAGGGAACAAGAGAAGTGAGTGATACGGGAAGGAGAGCTGAAATTAATGAGTCATACGGAAACCTGATACAGTAGAAGTTTCCTAAGATATATACATATATGAAGGTATAATAAATGAAATTGCCAAAGAACAGGGAAGACAGAGCCCCAACTGGACACCTCTTGTCACTAAATGGAAATTCCAGTACTTGGAATGACTTATATCTGATTTAATTATTGACCCAAAGGGTTCCATGGGAACTCCCAAACAACCCAGGCTATTGCCAAGGTCGCTCTTCGAAAGTTGACAGCAAGAATCTATTGTTGAAAACAATACCTACACAGTTCATTTTACACAGAGAGACCAAGCTGGTGCCCACCTACAGCCTCGACCCTTATGGGCCAGTGTTATTGGGACCACAATGCTCTCTGTGTACTACCCAAGGAGAAAGGTAAACATCAACCCAGCTCTGACCTACGATGCTGTCCTGCCTGCTATATACACGAGGGCAACGGTGGCACAAAGCTGTGGGAGTAGCCAGCTAATATCTGGTTTGAGTTCAGGCCCATTTTATCAGCTGGAGGTCTTCCTTGATGCTGCTTGGATGACCAAGAACCTGAGAGTAGATAAACCAGGAACCTAGAGTAAAACCAAGTACTACTGTTATGAAAAAAAAGAAAGAAAGAAAGAAAGAAAGAAAGAAAGAAAGAAAGAAAGAAAGAAAGAAAGAAAATAACTTCTAATGACATTCTGCTATACTCCTTGTTGGTTTTTAGTTTTAAAGATTTATTTATTTTTGTTTTGCATTTTGCCTGTGTGTTTGTATACCCCCACCTTCCGGGAGGAGTGCGGGGATTACAGACCCTCAGTTGTATCCAGCTTTAACATGGGTGCTGGGGATCTGAACACTTGCAAATAATTTCCCCATGGAACCATTATCTTCCTAGTGCCTCTGTCTGTCTGTCTGTCTGTCCTTCTTATACATGTACACCATGTTCTCTGCCCCTAGGCTTCAGCAATAATCATTCTTTACTGCCATCCTCAATTCTTAATCATTGACTAGAGCTGGTCAGGTGGGGTCCAGGCACTGGTGACTGCAAGAATCATGTGGTCTGTGGAACAGATGCCAATAGAGACTCCTCTGCCCTCTGCCCCCACCTCTGCAGCCTTTCTGCCTGGGCTCCTTCCGAGGCTCCACCCACCCTTGCTATTGCCCCTCCCCCACACTCCCACCCCAGTTTTGAGACTCTCACTAGCCTTTGAGGTTAATCTGGGACTTGCTATATCACTCAGGCTATTCTCACAGCCCCACCGTTTGTTTATACTAGAATAAACACACACACACACACACACATGCACACACACATACACACACACACACATGATGGTGCATGCCTACAATCCTAGCACTCAGGAGCTAGAGGCAGGAGGAACGGAACGCAAGGTCATTCTCAGTTACATCATCATCATGATGGATGGATGGATGGATGGATGGATGGATGGATGGATGGATGGATGGACAAGGGATGGATGAACAAGCAAATGTGCCTGTTGGGGTGACCCTGAGTAGCAGTTCTCACCAGGAGACAGCAATGGTCCTGTGCTTGCTGCCATCACATCCAAAGACTGGCTGCAAGAGGCAGATGATCCAGTAGTGCTGGTCCATCCCTGCCAGTGCCTCAGCCACAGCTTGTTGGTTCCAGTTGAAGAAAGAGGTACCCCTGGGTCGTGGGATGGGGCAGGGCTGGAAACCCAGTGGGTAGGTGAGGGAGATTGTCATGAATGAGAATAAGCCAGTATTCTTACGGCGAATCGTGTGTAGTAGGGGTGGGGGCAGGAAGGAGGGTGGTGGAATGTTCTGGAAGGAAGGAGAAAGGGCACAGCACCCACAGTCCTCAGGTCCTCATCACTGCCTCCTCTCCTTCCTTATCCTCTCTGTCTTCCAAGGCTTCCCAACCAGCAAGTCTTTCCAGATTGTCAGCAGAGCCCAGACCACACCTTAGCTCCACAGCCGCTTTGAATTTATGGATGCGGTTAGCTCCGGTGTTTACTCTCCCAGCCTCTCTGTATCTTTAACCTCCCCTCCCTCAAGCTGGACTCTCCTCGAAGGAGCTCTCTGTTTCCCCCTTAGTTGTGGCTTTTGTCAGACAGCAGTGGGGGTCAGAGGGTTTGAGCTTCATTTCAGGCTTTGCGCGGGCAGTCTAGTGACTGACGGTCTTGGTGGGTCTAAAGAAAGCAGAGAGGGCGGAAGCACCTGGGTAGATGCGTCCCCATGCCCCTGTAACTGAGAAACAATACCACTTAATATTCCAGCAGGCTGGGGCTGGAAGTTAAGAATTCTTGCTGCCCTTGCAGAGGACCTGAGTTTGGATTCAGCACCGAAGTTGGGCAGCTCTCAACCATCTGTAATTTCAGCTCCGGGGGATCTGACGCCCTCTTCTGGCCTCCTCAGGCACCTGCACTCACATGCACATAATTAAAAATAAAATAATAAAATCTTTAAAATGTGTCCGTTCCAAAGGTATAGGTTGTTGAGGTTTCTGTTTTGCCTAGCTTGCCCTTTAACTTTCCAACTCCTGACTCAACACAATTACCAGTCTTCTTTCCATGTGTGTGGGGAGAATATACACATTGGTGCACACAAAGGCCTGTGCTGTAGGCTGGCAAGATGGTTCAGCAGGTAAAAGTGCTTGCTGTAACGCCTGAAATTCTGTCTTTGATTCCCAGGACCCAAAGGGTAGAAGGGGAAAGTCACCTCTAGAAGTACAACATATATGCACAAAATGAATGAACGAATTAAATTATTAAATTAAATGGATGTTAAAAGTGTGCAGCGAATGGGGGAAACATCTGGAAACTTCTGAAGATGAGTAAGTACTTGCAGGTTGGAGATATGGTGATTCCTAAGCTGCTCTCACTCATGACCTGCTGACCATGTTCACTTACAAGCTCTTGGGAGCGCAGGTTTGGGAGGGAGACACTGGAAACTTCCCAGTGAGAATGAAGACATACTCCTATTGTACAGCAATGGGGAGAAAGATAGATACAGCCGAGACATGATGATACCTGCCTGCATGAGAGACGAATCATGATGTTCCACTTTCAGTAGGAAGTGCTCTTAGAGCTTATTGCAGGTGATCAGGGGATGCTGGACCTCACTCCCGAGCTGGTCCTGGAGCAAGCTTGTCTCAGAACTCTGAGAGCTGAGAAGTTACAGACAGTCTGATACACAACTGAACCCAAGATTAGAAAGGGAGGCAATTCCAAGGCCTGGAATCTTCATTAGACAAGGCTTTGCATCCTGAACCAATAGGATGGAGAACTTGGGAAGGCGGCTTTCCAGAGAAACCCCAAGACTGTGACTCTCTGGAGAAAAAAAAAAAAAAAGGCAGGAACCTCTCAAGATCGGGGATTTAAAAAGTCACAGGCTTGCACCAAATCAGCACATCAGACATTTTTTTTTACCTATTCTCTATACTAACATCCTTTCTGTAGATCTGTATGTTTAAATCTGCTTCACTTTCCCTAATCTTTTTTTCTTTCTTCTTTCTGAGGCAGGCTCTTACCAGGTAGCTTGGGCTGACCTGGATTCCCTAGTCATTTTTTATTTATTACAGCATAAGGGTCTTGTTTCTCATATCTGCAATCCCAGCTCTCGGGAGGTTGAGGTTAGGAGGATCCAGAGTTCCAAGCTAGCCTGGGCTACACCGTGAAGCCCTGTCTCTAAAACAAATACTCCCCACCCTAACCACCACCACCACCCAAACCAAAAACCAAAGGAAAGCAAGAAAAGGGTGATTATGAGTGATAATTAGGAAGCCACTCAAAACCATGTTGAATTAAAGAAATAGCAGAGCAGCCGGGCATGGTGGCACACGCCTTTAATCCCAGCACTCGGGAGGCAGAGGCAGGCAGATTTCTGAGTTTGAGGCCAGCCTGGTCTACAGAGTGAGTTCCAGGACAGCCAGGGCTATACAGAGAAACCCTGTCTCAAAAAACCAAAAAGAAAGAAAGAAAGAAAGAAAGAAAGAAAGAAAGAAAGAAAGAAAGAAAGAAAGAAAGAAAAGAAAAGAAAAGAAAAGAAAAGAAAAGAAATAGCACTGCATTGAAGACTACTGTGAGGCAGTTCATATCAAATTCACACAGGACAGGGGTTAATCTACAGCCTTTGGTACTAGGAGGGTTTCCATTCACAGGTGAAGGGGTAGTGATGGGGGATATAAGCAGAGGAGAGCTGTGTGACACGTGCTTTTAGACCCTGCTTAGGCTTGGGACTCTGGAGGGTAGGATCTACAGCGTAGAGATCAGGAAAACCAAGGTGGGTCATGAAACTCATGGCCAACAGGAAGTTTTGATTCTGAGAAACAAACTCAGTAGGCACTTGACAGTCAAACTCCTCACAAAGCCTAGGCTGAGCCAGGCTGACTAAAAAGCTGGTAAGGAGGCAAAGGTCTCCTTTAATGTCACAGCTATCCAAGCACCTGCTGTGGCCAAGTTCAGGCCTAGCTCCTTCAGGATCTGAGATCCATGGCACTTAAACCATCTGTGGGAGAGGGATGTGGCGTGGCGGGGAGATAAACAAGAACACAATACCTACCTGAGTCACTCCCGGAAGCCCAGAGAAGGAAGTGGGCATCTGGCGTGAGCTGGGCAGATAGCAGCACACTGGAAGGGCAGGAACTAGGACACTGGTCCAGGTGTTGCCAGTGGGTGGCATGACATCCTCTGGGACTGGAGAGCAGGGAAGAGCTGGGCACTCTGAGGAATTGCTTTGGCTTTTATCTGGAACTCAGTCTGTGTAGAGAGTGGGGCTGGGAGAAGAACTCACCGGCAGAGCTCTGCCTGTTGCTTCTCCCACCCAGCACAGGAAGCCAAACAAGGAGCTGAAAGGCTGCGAGGGACCAATTGGGGTCCTCCCGCATGGTGAAGAACTGAACAGGAGAGAGAGAGTCCTGGGAAACTCTGCAAAGAGCCATCTAAACATTACCAGCTCTCTCTCATCCAATGGCTTTTGCCCGTAGCTCACAGCAGGTCAGCCCTGTGGCCCCTACCCTCAGCTCTCTCTAATTCCCACTTTCCACTCCCTGTTCCTGTCTAAAAGACTCCTCCCTCCAAACCCAAGTTCTTGGCTCTTGGGTTTTCTTCATCATCTATTTTCCTCTGACTCTGTCTCTCTCTGTCTCTGTCTCTCTTTGTCTCTGCTTCTGTTACTCTCTGTGTCTCTGTGTCTCTCTGTGTGTCTGTCTGTCTATCTCTCTCTTTCCTCCTCTCTCTCTCTCTCTCTCTCTCTCTCTCTCTCTCTCTCTCTCTCTCTCTCCCCCCACCCTCTTGTTCTCAAAGAAGCAGATTTTTTTTTCCTGGCTGAGAGCCCAGCTGCCCAGCCCGAAATTATACAAGCTGATCTCAGTCTCTCACCCATCTCAGGGTATGTGGCAAAGTCCCAGCAGATGCCACTGGACCACAAGATGCACTTTTCCTTTCTTGCCTCTGGGGTGTGGGCCTACCAAGGCACCAAAAGCCTTCACCCCCATCCTCTGGAGCCTTTTTTCTGGAGCTAAGGATGGAACCCAAGGCTGTGTGCAAGCTAGGCAGACATTTTACCACAGTGCCCTACATGTAGCTTCTTTAAAACTCCTCCAGCCCCTTCAGGAGCCCCTCGCTTTTTCATGAGGGTGTGCCTCCCTTTCCTCTATGAGGACTGAGAGCAGTGGGGCCGTATCTACACAGGCTAGTCTTGACCCTTGCCCACAGGGCTGAACAGAGAGGACAGACCCTGATCTCTTCCTGCTCCCCATCTGAAGCTTGGCACAGGGTAGGTTCACAGAATTCGGCAGACATGGAGATAAGCCAACCTTTTTGGTCACCCATGGAAAAACAGGTTTGAGGAAACTTCCAGCTTATTTGCATATATTAATCCTTCAGAGAAGGAACAGGCTGGCAAGCAGGGTGGTAGTGGTAGGTGTGTGTGTGTGTGTGTGTGTGTGTGTGTGTGTGTGTGTGTGTACATCTTTCGAGCCTCAGACTGGGACAGAGTGAGGAGACTGAGGGTCCTGGGTCATAGAATATAACTAAGATTGTGTCCAATGTGAGGAACATGTAAGGACCTCTTTCCATTTCATCCTTTGGCCCCTTCCCTGCTTCTCTCTATAGTGCTATACTGATGGTTTTCATAGTGACTCTATTTGCACCCACAATAAAAAGTGATTGCTTTCAGTAGAGGCCTTAGAGATCTTAAAAGTCTCCTGAAAGGCAGCATTCAATGGCACAAAGGTGACTCAGAGTCATTACAGGCTGGACCTTTTGCAGTAAGTAACACTGGCTACTGTAGGCTGAACAAGCTGACAGCTAAGCCCATCTGTCCTTGGACATTACAGAATTGGGGAATAGGGAGACTGGTGGCTTGTTAACTGTCTTGCCAGATAGCCTTAAACAAATCAGCTTACATCCCTGTGACTCAGTTTCCCAGTCTGTAAAATAGGATCTTGGAACATCTGAGGGGATGTGCCTACAAATTAAACAACACAGGAAGGAATGAGGAAAGTGCCTGCTCTGAGGGAGTGTCGGGGTCTATGTGTCTGTTCTCAGAAGAGGGGATCTGTGTTACCCAAGCAGGCCTGAACCCTGTGAAATTCCCAGCCTCCAAAGCTGCCAGCTTCTATTAATAACAGTCTAAGTCCCTAATCAGTGCAGGGAAACCCATGGAAGCATGGTGTCAATGGGGCCCAAGGAGCTTTTGTGGTAATGGCTGAACAGCCATTAAGTGGATCTGATGCAGACAGAAGCTGCGCATCAGGGTCCCTTTGAGACTATTGTTCAGACCGAGGACTCTGCTTTTGTGTCTACAACAAAGGCAGCTGTGTGGAGAGAGGCCCAGGGAATGGAGCGGAACACGTTCCGCTCCAGAGTTCCCAGTCTTGGGGAGAGCTCTGAGGTGTACCTGGAATTTGGAGGGCTGCTTGTCCTCTAGAATTATGAACATTTGGACCTGGTTTCAAGGTAAATAAGCCTAAAGATTAATACATGCAAATGAGCTTGTAACTGGACCTATCTGGTTTCCTCTGAGTGCCCAAGGTGCTTCGCAACCAGGAGACTCCCATGTGGTTCATGCCTGTGATTTCAATACTTGGAAGGTCAAGGTGGGAAAACTGTGACTTTCTCAAGGAAAAAGAAAAAAAAATCAGAAAGAGGGAGGGAGAGAAAGAGAGAGTTCACTCAGGGAATAAAATAATACCGATTTAAACGTCTCTCCTTTATAGTTTGTTGGTTTGTTTTCTCTGGCTTCAAGCTCTTGGCTCCATATTACAGGTGGATAGAGAGGCAAGTGGATGACGTCAACAAAAATTAATGAAAACAAAAAGACACAAGTTCAATTACCTTGGGGTTGAGGCCAGAACACTTTCACAGAGATCAGAAATTCCCGCTGCTGGCTGTGGAGTCTCAAACACTTGAGCCAGATGCTCAGAGACACTTCTCACGTGTCTTTCTTTATTCTTGTGTGTGAGTGTGTGTACATGCTCGTGTGTGTGTGTGTGTGTGTGTGTGTGTGTGTGTGTGTGTGTGTGTGTTTGCATGACTGCATGCTGAGGTCAATGCACCGACTGCACCCTGAGGTCAGAGGACAACCCCGGTGCCATCCCACACCTGAGTTTTGAGTCCAGCTCACTCACTAACCTGGCCATGGAGCCCCAACGATCGCCTGTCTCTGCCTCTTCAGTGCTGGGATCACAGGTGTGGGCTCCAGTGCTCAGCTTTTCTACATTGGTTCCAGAGATTAAACTCAGGTCCTCAGCCAGGCGTGGTGGTGCACACCTTTAATCCCAGCACTCTGGAGGCAGAGGCAGGCAGATTTCTGAGTTCGAGGCCAGCCTGATCTACAAAGTGAGTTCCAGGACAGGCTATACAGAGAAACCCTGTCTCGAAAAAACAAAAACAAAACCTCAGGTCCTCGTGTTTTCAAGGCAACCAGTACAACTCAGAGTTACCCTCCACCTGGGGGCAGGTCTCTGCAGTAACCCCAGATCCAACTGTTCACCTCAGGGAGGAAAAGTCTGATGAAGTTTATATTAGAGCTCACTGTTCCCCTGAGTCTCTAGCTGCTGTCAGACTGTCCTGTCTCTCCGTTGCTGGTATTGTTTTTTAAATGCCTGCTCTTGGCCCCAAGCCCAGTATGTTCCCCAGTTATTCCTTCCTGACCCTCAGCTTCCCTTCCACTTCTATGTTTCCTTCAGTGCCCTGTTCTTTATTGCGTTTTTGCTAAGCATGCTGATCACTAGTTCCTGCTACAGTGCAAAGGCTGACCAAAGGGCATCGACATTCACAAACAAAATCCTTAGAAAAGCAGGTTAGCAATGGTTTCAGCAGCTCATCATCTTGGTGCTATAGCTCAGATCTGCAGCATTGCCCAAATACCCAAGTATTAAAGGCATCATCCCCAGAGGGCTATTGAGAGGTGGTGGAAAGTTTAAGCTTCCTGTGGCAGGTGTTCTGTCATGAAACATTACGCTAACACAGGCCCCAAAGCATCAGGCAAGTCACAATTGAACCTGCTGAGGTTGTGAACCAGACTAAACCTTTCTTCTTTGTAAGCTGATCTTCATCAAGTATTTCATTATAGTCACACATACTAACTAATGTGCTGGGAGGTCAATATGAAGGAGGCAGGATCTTGCTAGAATCATAAGATCAATTTCCATTCTTGAATTTTAAATTCTTGGATGACCTTGAATAAGTCACACATTCTCTTTTTTGTTTTGTGGGCTGTTCTAGGACTACTGAAGGATACTAACTCAGCCTCCATGTGCTGACTGTCTTCCATCAAGCTAGCAAAGCTACCCTGGCAGGCATCATTCAGCAACCCAATAGGGGGTCTTAGTTTCTTCATGAGGGTCCCTAAAGACATATTGGCTATGTTAAATCCAAAGGAGCCCGTTAACCCCCTGCAAAGTCTGTTTCTGTAATCTCCCAGGTGGCAGTATCCTCTTTTGGCAAGTAGCTAGCCCAAGGCTGGCACCCAGTAGACACCTGTCTTGTCCAATGTTAGCTCCTGTCCCTTCCCTACAGAGCAAGATTCCAAACAGACATTTCTGCTATGGCCAAGTGAAGATTCTTGTCCCCAACCCCTGGCACTTGTAGTCACCATAATTTATCTAGAGTGTCTGGTTCTTGTGCCCAATATCTAAGTATCCATTTCCCTGGAGGCTGAGGGATGTGACAGCATCTGGGAGGATAATAATCTTAGTTTCATCAGGTGCTAGCTGTGACACCCGGGCAGGTCATTGTCCTTCTCAGGCCCCATTGTCTCAATCCTGTAAAACAATAGCAATAATAGTTGCCTCCTCACTGGATAACAGGAGACTTAACTAGATAACAGGAGACTTAGCTAGATAACCTTAGTGATAACTTTTCAGATCACTGATGAATACTATACCAAGTGGGGACATCTGGGTGGAACAACCCCCATCAGTATTTCACAGGCCTGGACACCAGCTCTGAATAATCACAGGGCTGCCTCCGTGGGAGAAAGGTAGCTTGAGTCCTTCCAGGACAGCAGGATAGAGTGTCCTAGAGACTTATCTAAGAGCCAGGATGGGGTTCTAGTTCAAGGTTTGCAAAGTACATGCTCCCTTGGGCTGCAGCAGCTGTCATCCCTGGCCAGGCCTTCTGGTGATGAAATGTGCCCACCCTGGGCAGAGCCAGTCAGCCACTGCCATGACAACCACACCCCACCCCTCCCCGCTCCACCCCACTAAAGAAGCTCAGAACGGCATGTCTCCTTATGGGTTTTAGCCTGGCCCAGAGCCAGGGTCCAGGTGCAAGGGTGGAGGGTCAAGCAAAGGGAGGGAGCCAAGGGAATCCAGTGACAACCCCCAACTCTGTTCCTGAGAAGCTTCAAGACCTTAGCCCCCTCCGTGCCCAGAGCTTTGTTTCCAGATAGGTTCAAAGGTCCCTGTCATCGTAGATAAGTTCCCTGCTCTCAGACTCCTGGGGAAAGGCACAGGTCTGGAGTCCCCTGTATGTTGTCCCCACTACCACCACCACCACCACACACTTGCTGCTAAGAGGTTTGGACTCTGTCTTTCTCTGTTCTTTCCGCTCCTCTTGTCTCCGCTGCCCACATCAGGGTCACATGTTTCACACAAAGGCTACTGTCAAGAATGACCTTAAGGTTTGAATTTTCTGACTCCATCTCCTCAGTTCTGGGCTCACAGATGTTTACCCACAATGCCCACTTTGTATGTCATGCTGGGGAACAAACCCATGGTCCCATGCATGCGAGGCAAACATTCTGCCAAATGAGGCAGACCCCCAAGGTTCCCTCTTATTTCCTCCAGAACCAGGTCTCCTCTGCTCTAGGCAGCACCTGCTTTTGAGGCTTCCAGGTTCAGGTGAGACCATAAAACATTCACAAGTATCCCAACTCAGACTGGAATGCGATGGCAGGCTCAGAAGGGGCCAGGTATGGCTCGAGAGCAGACAGAGACATTGCATGAGTCTCTCTCTGTTCGTGCGTGTGTTCCCACAGGGTGGCTTGACCCGCAGCCACTCACCAGACCTCGTTCCTGGATTTCTGTGACAGTGCATAGCTCCTGCCTGAATCTAGAGACAGCCCTGCTGTGGGGCATTCAGACTGGGTGTCCTCTGATCTCAGCTCACCTCTCTGCTTCTGACCCTGGTCCCAGCGGCTGCGGTGACCAGTTGAAGTAGGTCCAGCAGCCACCCAGACTGTGTCAATAATCTTCACTCATTGCTGTCCCTCTCCGTTTGCATCTCAGGCTCACCGGGCTCACTCCAGAACTGTGATTTTTCCTATGGGTGAGTCACCCACAGAAAGACAATAAAAAAGGAGATTAAAAAGCACTTCGGCGGCTGCTGGGACTCCCCACCTCTGTTTACAGGAATCCAGAGTAGAGGCGCAAGTTCCTGGAGCGAGAGAGCAAGAACCTTTGCAGAGGCCCAAGGAGACTATTTCCTCAGAATAGGAGCTCCTGAGGGCCAGGGCCATCCTGTCAGAGTGGTGCTTCTGAGGACAGGCCACGTCTACCTTAGACTGGGGCTCCCCGAGAATAAGCTGTGTGTCCCTTATACTGAATCCCCTGGGGAATGAGTCCGGGTCTTATATTCTGTCCCAAGCCCATAAAATCAGAGTGACACTGGAACTTCTGCAGTGCGACTCGACCTACTGGCCGGAATGTAGCTTTATCTTCACACCAGGAAGGATTAACAGTCCATGAGCTTTCTCTTTTTCTCTCATCCACGCTCCTCTTTCCTGTCTCTTTCCTTACTCAGACCCCACTAGGCTGTACCCCTTGCCTCAAACCCCTCCCCCATCCCACATGTGAGCTCCTCAAGCAGCCCTGGGCTCTCTCGTTCTAATCTAGAACCACTGGTACTAGGGGCAAAGTGCAAAGGTGGTAGACTTGGGCACTGCAGGAAAAGCCAGAGCCAAAATGGACTGGTCAGGACAAGGTCTGGCTACCCCGTTCAGTGCCCCTCCTGCTGACTGCTGACCAAAGTCCAGGGGGGATGGTTCTGGCCCAGTGGGAACAGAGGATGACAGGGAAGGCTTGGCAACCAGAGGGAGCAATAACAGGAAAGATTCTGGGACAAGTCCTTCTGGAGCAGTTACCATTTGCCAGACAGCATCTGCAGTCTGCTATACCTGGAGCACAGCAAGGTGTAAGCTGTATGTAGACTACAGCTCCATTGGTGCATAGCGGCGGCAATGTGCAGAGCCACCCTGGGGGACTGCAGGTGTTAAGGAATTCTGTGGTGTTTCTCCAACTTTTCCACCAACGTCAAAGAGGCCGGACCACATTCCAGAAAGGGCTTGGATCCACACAACCAACCCAAGATCCCTGAGAGAGTGGGTTTGGGTCCTTGTTCTCTGAAAGCCCTCAGATTAATTTTGCTTTCTAGTAAAAAAATCTCACATGATTTTAACATAGTAACACATATTATGATTATTTAAGGATTTTTGTCTAATTATGTGTATGCATGTGTAATTGTGAACTCAGGAGTGCAGATGCCTGGGGAGGCTAGAGCTGTCAGATCCCCCTGGAACTGGAGTTGCAGGCAGTTGTGAGGTGCTCATTGTGAGTATGGGAACAGAGCTTGGGTCCTTTGCAAGAACAGCACATTCTCTTTGTCACCAAGTTTCTGTCTAGCTCCTATCAGCTTCCTTATTGCTATTGTTATTATTTTTATTGTTATCATTAGTATTACTATTTGAGACTGAATCTCATGTATCTCAGGCTTGACTTAAACTTCTCATCCTCCTGCCTCCACGTCCCCAGCACTGGGATCGCAGGTGTGCACCTCCACACCCAGCTTATGAGTACTGTCGATGGAGCTCAGGGCTTCAAGCCTTCTAGACAAGTCCTCTACCAGCTACATCCCCAGCCTTAAAGTAATATTAGTATAAAATAACATATTCCTTACATTCTTTGAGTCAAACAGCTACTCAGTGTGCCTCATCTTTGCTCTATTTCTTTTCTTCTCCCTCTTTTGAGACAAAATCTCACACAGTCCAGGCTGGCCTCCGGCTCACTCTTTAGCCCAGCGCAACCGGACACGGCTGCTGATCCCTCTACCTTCAGCTCCTGACTGCTGGAATTACGCATTTCCACCACCACTTGAGCCCCCAGGAGGACTTATTTACTCTGTGTCCTTGCTGCCTGGGCACAATGGTGTCGGCTAGGAAACACGGATTGAGGGGCCCAGGAGAGCCTCAGCTTTGGTCCTAGAGTGAACATGCTCCCGCCTCCCCTGGTATTTCTGCTGAAATCGCTGAAGGCTGGGTGGAGGGCAGGTGTGGGAGGGCTGAGGTGAAGGACTGGGTGTGTCTTCAAGCCTTCTTCATTCCCTAGCCTAGGGGGTCTCTGGCTCCTTGCTTTCTGGCCGAGAAGCCCTTTTGTTGAAGGCCACTTGGCTTTGTCACCTGCAAGTTTGCTCATGGCTTAGACTCATGACAAGGCCACAGACAGCTTAAGAAACCTTTTGGGTTATTTATTTATTTATTTATTTTATGCATGTGAGTACACTGTAGCTGTACAGATGGTTGTGAGACTTCATGTGATTGCTGGGAATTGAGTTTTAGGACCTCTGATCGCTCTGGTCATCCCCACTCTTTTTTTTTTTTTTTTTTTTTTTTTTTTTTTTTTTTTTTTTGAGACAGGGTTTCTCTGTGTAGCCCTGGCTGTCCTGGAACTCACTTTGTAGACCAGGCTCACCTCGAACTCAGAAATCCGCCTGCCTCTGCCTCCCGAGTGCTGGGATTAAAGACATTTACCTAACTTTAGTCTGTCGACATGTTTAGGAGATCTTGACAAGGTCGTGGGTTTGCTTGTGGGACTGGGATGGCTCCTAGTTGTGTCTTATAGGTATCTATCTGCCTGGTCCAAATGTGCATGATCGCTGGGAGAAAAGAGCCCTAAGAACCAAGGCAGCCGCCCCACCCTCACCCCAACTCTGCCTTTCCTATCTTCAGTCACACCTATTTTTTTCCTCCCAAATGCTTTTTGAATCTTCATTTAACAAAAAAATCATTTATGTACAGAGCAAATCTTCTTTTCTTACTTCGACCCTTTCCAAGACTTGCCACAGACTCCATATGAAGTCCAGCTGGTGTCTGTCACCCTCTCCTCTGCTCTGTCCTCTGTCAGTACCTTCTGTGGCTGACACATGCTGTCCTTTCTCAGTACTATGCTTCTGCTTCCACCCTTTTGATTCTTTCTCCTTCCTCCTCACCAGAGCTTCTCTGTCTCTCAGGTCAGCATGACTGTCAGAGGGTTTCATTTCAGTCTGAGTAACTGTGAAATGCTGACCCCCTCAGATATGTGCAGGCAGGGAACAGAGAGGATGAAGGTACCCACAAAAGACACATTAAAAATAACTTGTTAAACAGGATGTTTTCTTTTAAGTGAACTTTTCTTCAGCATACACTTCTCTAGAGCCATGGCTGTTTCCTCCCCTCGTTGGAACTAGCTGGCCCAGAGGGAGAGGACAAGGAGGCGTCACTGAGTGGCCCCAGTCTTGGTCGTAAGCAACGGGAGTGTCTTTCTCTCTTGAGGAACAGCTGCCTTGTTGTAAGGAGGCCTCCGGCGCAGGAGGAAGCCAGTCAGACATGTGCTAAAGTCCCAGTCAACAGCCACCATCAAAACACAAAGGAGTGAGTGTTCCCATGGCCCTAAGCTGAGTTCTCCAGAAATGCTGCTGACGTCAGGAGACACAGACAGGACCCCACTGAGGCCCCACTAAAGTTCAAATTCCTGGGCAAAATAAAACGCTACTTTACTTCACTAAGTTTTATAGGACTTTGTTACATGATTGTATTAGTCACTTGTCTCATTGGGGTGACAAAATCCTGACAGAAGCCACTTAAGAAAGAAAGGTTTCCTCTGGCTCACAGTCCTTGGGACCACAGTCCACCATGAAAGGAAGACATAGTATGCAGCAGGAGTGGCTGCTCACATTGTGGAGACAGTCACGAAGCAGAGAGAGGTAATCAGAGGTAACGCTGGTAATCAGCTCACTTTCTCCTTCTTATTCAGTCGGGGCCCTAGGTCCATGAAATGGTGCCCCCGAATTTAGGGTGGGTCTCCCATCTCACGTGTCTACAGATTTGCTCCCTTGCCGATTCTAAACCCCATCAAGTTGACAATTAAGCATTACAATGAATAAACTCCTTCTTCCTCCTACCCAAATCACTTGCTTGACCTGAAAACTACTTTTTCTGGGTTAGGAGAAAAAAGAGGCCAAAAGCATAACTAATTTTTTGCCCCTGAGAAGGGTCCTTATTTCCTGTTAGAACTATAGAACCCCTATCAGGACAAAGCACAGACTGATCAGCAGAGGAGATTTTTTTACTCTCGGCCAAGAATAGCCTTAATGAGAGGTGAGCTGATGGAGTAATGGTAGATTAATCTCTCTACCTTTGCAGCTCAGGAGTCTGTAGATATATGGTGATAAAAACAAGAGAGGGAGGCTGTGGAGCTGAGACTTCCAGCTCAGAGGGCCCTCCTCTGCTTTCCAGCACCCACAACTTACTCCAGTTCCAGATCCAGTGCCCTCTTCTGGCCTCTACAAGAACTGCACCTATACGGTACACATACACATGCAGACAAACACCCATACATATGGCACAAAAGTAACTTTTTTTAAGTGAAGAAAGGGTTAGACTAATAAAGAAAAGGAAGAATATTTACGCATTTTCTGAAAATGGGATTCCCCCCCCCCCAGGAATCTTATCACCACTTTGTTTCATTCTTTTTTCTTTTTTTATAAGATTTATTTATTTATCTATTTATTTATTTAATACATGTGAGTACACCACCATTGCTCTCTTCAGAAACACCAGGAGACAAACCCCATTACAGATGGTTATGAGCCACCATGTGGTTGCTGGGAATTGAACTCGGGACCTCTGGAAGAGCTCTTAACTGCTGAGCCATCTCCCCAGCCCTGTTTCATTCTTTTTATGGCTCTTGTTAGATGTTGCCATGGCAACCCTCTACCAACATGGCACTAAAGGGCATGTCATTCGGCACAAAGATGGACTTATTAGAAGTTGTCTGGGGTAAGCTTGGCAACCATCTTATACCTAACTAGTTTCATCCAGCCCAGTTCAGGAGGAACTACTGGCCTACGGGCATTTCATCCTCCAAGACAAACAAGTTAGGACAGGGTAAAGATTCAGCTGGGTCACCTAGGCAGTACTCAAGGTGAGAAAGGAGATGGGAAAAGAAGAAATGGCAAATCCGTTCTCTTTCCACACCATTTGGTGCAGCACTTCAAGTAAAGCTTGCATTATAAAAAAAAAAATGAGGACTATTCTATAATGTAGGTAGGGATCTTTCTTTACACACACACACACACACACACACACTTATGCATGTGCACATGCACACACTCAGTTACTTTTCTCATCACAGTGACCAAAACTTGACAGAAACAACTTAAGAAAGGAGATAATTTTTTTTGACTCAGTCTGAGGGGGTATAGTCTGTCATGGTGGCTGGCATGACTCCAGCTGTGTCAGCAGAGTTTTGCAGTATGGCTTGTTCACACCATGGTAAATGATCTCAGGCAAAAAGTTGAGTTGGGCTATATCCCTCAAGGCTATTGTATAGTTGTTAACTTCTTCTAAGTCAATGGTTCTCAACCTGTGAGTCATAAACCCCTTGCTGTCACCTAAGACCATCAGAAAACAGATATTTATAACATGAATCATAACAGTAGCACAATTACAGTTCCATAGTAACAACAAAAAACAATGTCATGGTTGGGGTCATCACTAAATGAGGAATTGTATTAAAGAGTCACAGTATTAGCGGGCATGGTGGCGCACACTTTTAATCCCAGCACTAAGGATGCAGAGGCAGGAGGATTTGTAGCCTGGTCTACAAAGTGAGTTCCAGAACAGCCAGGGCTATACAGAGAAACCTTGTCTCGAAAAACAAAACAAAACAAAACAAAAACAAACAAACAAACAAAGAGTCACAGTATTAGGTAGGCTGAGAGCCACAGCTCTAAGTTAAACCATTCCTTCGTGAAGAAAAGCTTTTTAAGACTTCGGAAGTTCTTGGTTGGAGAGATAGCTCAGTGGTTAAGAGCACTGACTACTCCTCCAAAGGTCCTGAGTTCAAATCCTGGCAACCACATGAAAGATCCAGTCTAATGTTTTCCATGTGTGCATGTGTGTTCATAGGACAACCTCAGCTGTCCTTCAGGAGCTGGACACTTTTGTGTGTGTAAGATAGAAGTCTCTCACTGGCTTAGAACTAGACATGTGGGCTAGACAGTCTGGCAGCAAGCCCCGGGGATCCACCTCCTCAGCACTGGGCTTCCAAACACAGGCCACTGCAAACAGCATTCACATACATGCTAGAGACTGAACTCAGGTCCTCTGCCTGCACAGTAAGCCCTTTATCTCCTGAGCCATCTCCTCAGACCTCCACAGCACCCCCAGCTCCTGGGAGGAGAAAGGACATAAGGATAATAAGGGACATCAGGTATTTTTGCGGTGGAGAAAGTGGGTTTTGGGCTGGTTTGGTGGCAGTAGGACGGGGAAGAAATCACAGTTAGATACCCATCAGTAGGGACTAGTAATAAATTACCCAGGATGAAAGCAGAGAGGAAGAGGTCAGCAGATGTCCAAGGAGGCTACTGAGTGCCAGGGACTGAGACGACAGAGGCAGGTTGTACATTCAGGCTTCTAGAAAGTTCTGAGGACAGTCCTGAGATCTAATCCATGTACCACACAATAAATCATTGTAAGGACACAGTCCAGTGGCTTTTAGACTATTCATGGACAAGTGTGACATCACCATAGTCTATTCTAGAACATCCTTATCACTTCCAGTACACCAGCTCCTTAAGCTGTTGCCTCCTTCTGACCATTCCAAACAACAACTGAACTACTTTCTGAGTGTCTTTGTGGTGTGTGTGTGTGTGTGTGTGTGTGTGTGTGCACACGAGTGCGCGAGCATGTGCATGTGGATATCCACATATATGGATTTATGTGTATACGGATGTATATGGATTCATTCTATAAATTCTGACTAATACAGTGTGGGTGTATACATGCCTATGCATACTCGTATGTGTGAACAACCCCAAGTGTCATTATTCAGGAGCTGTCCTTATTGCCTGTGTCCTTTTTAAAGATTTATATATTTTTTTGATGTTCGTGCTTTTGAGTGCCTGTGTGTGTGTGTGTGTGTGTGTGTGTGTGTGTGTGTGTGTGGTGTACCATATGTGTGCAGTGACAGAATAGGCCAGAAGAGGGCGTTGGATTGCTTGGGACTGAAGTTACAGACAGCTGTGAGGTGTCCTATTTGTGTTGTGAGCAGAACCTAGATCCTCTGCAAGAGGAGCCAGTGCTCCTAACCACTGAGTCTTCTCTCCAGCACCCTCCTTGGGTTTTGAGGCAGGATCCTTACTAATTCCAGGAACTTGCCTTAGGCCCCACTGGCTGGCCAGGGAGCCAGCCTCAGGGAGCTTCCTGTCTCCTCTTCCTCAGCACTGTGATTACAAACAGGTGCTGCCACCAAACAGGCTGTTCATGTATGTGGGTTCTAGGGATCGAACTTAGTTCTTCACATTTTTACAAGAAGCACCCACCCACTGAGCACTGTCCCCAGCCCAACTTGTCTACCGCCTATCTTTGTATGTCCCACTCTGCATTTCCACAGGGGCAGGACCACAGTCTGACACTTGGTGCCTGACCTTTTTGTGGAGCATTTGATTAGGACCCTATCACATCATAGCACCAATCTGTGTACATCCATTCCCTTTCCAGACAAGGTCTCATAGGATGACTTTGAACTTCTCATACCCATGCCTTCACCTCTTGAATGTGAATGTTACAGGCATGTACTACCATGCCTGGCTTATGTGATCTTGGGGATGAAACCCAGGGCTTCACACATGCTAGGCACACAGTATTTCAACCCTGTTTTTAGCCCTTAAATGGAGCAGTTTGGTCAACCATGTGCACAGCAATTGCTGGTGCCAGGACAGAGGCCTGGGCTAGGTCTGTTGATGTTTCTGGACATCATAGTAGAAACTTCCAGTATTTTTCAAGCCTTCCACTTTTTAGTCTTTTGTAACTGGTTACTTTGTCAAGTAAGACTACATTTCCCAGTTCCTCTTGCAATGAGACAGTCCAGTGTGATTTTGTTCCATCACTGAAATATAAGCATCTAAAGGGGGATGTGGAATGTGATAATCTCCTCCTCCTCCTCCTCCTTCTCCTTCTCCTTCTCCTTCTCCTCCTCCTCTTCCTCCCCCTTCTTCTCAACTCTTACTGAATACAGACAAAATGACTGGAGCTCAAGCAGCCATCGAGAGCCATGACAGGAGACAGTGGGAATAAGCCTAGCAGTCTCGGTGATGGGACTCAGAGAAAAACAGCATCAGAAATGAAAAGTGGAGAGACATCAGATTTAGCTGGCTGCAGGAACATTGGCAAATAATGACCAAAGATGAGCAGAAAGGTACCTGGGAGCCATGTCTGATTCCAGAATTGGAGTTCCAGTCTCAGCCCCACACAGAAGCCCCAGTGCCTGTCTTTGGAGACATCTTATCTGTAATTGTCAGGATTCCTGGGAGTTTACCCAATCCTCAAGGCTAAGTGTGAGCACTGAGTCAGAAGACTGGAACCTCCAGCTCCAATCTACAAGCACCTCAGAGCAATAGGCCACTATCTACCTGAGCATTTCCAGGGATTCAGGGAAATGGTCCAGCCCTCCCCAAGCTCAGAACAATGTCCGCCAAGATATCCCATGTGGAAGTAATAAGATTTCTCTAGTTATGGCCATAAGTTTCACAGAGAAGACATGCTCTCATGGAAGGAAGAGGGGAATAAAAGGGAGGGAGGAGGGAGAAAGGGAGAGAGAGAAAGAGGAGAGAGGAGGGAGGAAGAGAGGGAGAAAAGGGATTCACCTAAAATGCTCTCACACCTGTGTCCAAAAAGGTGAGGGGAGTTAATCCGCACTCAAAAGGCAGAGGCTGGGGGATTTCTGTGTCTTTGAGGCAAGACTCTCTGTGTACAACAAGTTCCAGGCCAGCCAAGGGCTACATAATGATATTTTTGTCTCAGAAAACGAACAAAAGCCAAAAGAAGAAAGACAGAGACCGATTTATTTATTGGTTGATTTCAGATTCTCCAGGCCTTCCTTCTCATGCTGTCCCTGACTCTGCTTCATCTATGGCGCCTTTGGCATGGAGCCATTGGCTAAGTGCTATGGTCCCCAGCACCTCCCAGGGCCCGGGGAGCTTGGGAAGGTCATTCAGACTGGGTTGTCAATGTAAGCCTATAAGACCACAGCCGGCTTGATCATTTTAATGTACAACGTTTGCCCCCTGATCCAAGATCACTGGTGCAGTATCAACCATGCCATCCCTGTCCTAACAAGGATGGAAGAACAAAAGTCCAAAAAGGAATGGGCTCTCCCTTTAAAAACGATTTTCAGAGGTTGTTGACACGCCTGACTAAACTGGTAAAACACTGGTTCTTTTTCCCTTCTCACATAGCATGGGCGTTGTCTCTGGCACCAAACACCTATGGGGAACAAGCTAAGGAAGGAGTAAGGGTTTGTCTGCACTCAGGGTTTCGGTGGGATCAGACCTGGATCCCTCAGCTCATGCATGCTCTTAGGAAGAGCATCATGGCAGCTGGGAGAGTGGCAGGGAGGCTATTCACTTCTTGGCAGGCAGGAAGCAGATAGGGAAATAAGGGGAAGGACCAGGGCTAGAATATGTCTCCAGTGACCTACTTCCTCTAAGAAGGCCCTGCCCCTGCCAATAACACCATATGACTTCACAGAGGGACAAGCTTTTCATCAGTCTGGAGCCCTCAGGATTGTTTCTGGAAATACCCACAATCACCCCAAGGGTGTGTTTGATTCACACCCCCCTCAAGTTATTTCTTTTTAAAATGATTTATTTTTTTACTCTATGCGTAAGTTGGTGTCTGTGTGACTATGTATCCATGAATGTCATGCCTTCAGAATCCAGAAGAGGGTGTCAGATCTCCCAGAAGCTGTAGTTACAAGCAGTTGTGAACCACCCAACATGAGTGGTAGGAACAGAACTCGGTCCTCTTAACCACTGAGCATCTCTTCAGCACACCAGGTATTCCTCCTCCTCCTTTTAAATTTGTGTATTTATTATGATATGTAAGTACACTGTAGCTGTCCTCAGACACAGCAGAAGAGGGCGTCAGATCTTGTGAGCCACCATGTGGTTATGAGATTTGAACCCAGGACCTTTGAAAGAGCAGTCAGTGCTCTTACCCGCTGACTCATCTCTCCAGCCCCAGCCACTAGGTATTTCTTAATCCAATAAGGTTGACTATTAAAATGGACCATTACAGATAGTGATGAAATTTATAATTAGTCAGCTTTCTCTGTTTGTCTTCTTTCTTTGAAATAGGCTCTCACCTAGCCGAGGCTACCCTCAAACTGTAGTGCAGCCAAGGCTAGTCTTGGAAACTGATCCTCCTACCTCAACCCCCTGATTACAGATATTACAAGTATGTACCACCATGCCTCTTTCTTTTTTTTTTTTTTTTTTTTTTTTTTTTTTTTTAGCTGACAAACCAATATTCTCCTCCTCTAACCTTCCCCCCCCCTTGGATATTTTCTTTATTTACATTTCAAATGTTTTCTCCTTTACAGGTCTCCCCTTTGGAAACCCCCTACCCCATCCCCTCTACCCCTGCCTCTATGAGGGTGCTCCTCCACCCACCCACTCCCATCCTCCCACCCTGGCTTTCCTCAAAATTGGGGCATTGAATTCCTTCAGGCCTGAGGGCCTCTCCTCCTACTGATGTCCAACAAGGCCATCTTCTGCCACATATGTGGCCAGCGCCATGGGTGGCCTCCCCGTTGGAGGAGGTGGAGAAGGGACTGAAGGAACTGAGGGGGTTTGCAGCCCCATGGAGGGAGCAACAGTGTCAACAGGTCAGACCGCCCGGAGCTCCCGGGGACTGGACCATGCCTCATTTATGTGTTGCTGGGGGGTCAAACCCAGGGCTTTGTGTGAAGCTAGTGAACTTCTCTACCAAACCCACTCCAGGCCATTCTTACCATCCCTTCCTCTCAGCCCTGTGAGACTAGCCTGTATGTGAGAGATGGGGTATCTGTGGTACTGAAAGCTTAAATAAGCTGCCCCCAGAGAAGCCAGTGAGCTGCAAACAGAATGAGGGCTCTGAGTTCCGTTCGTGTGCACGCGCCCGCGCGCGCGCTGAGCGCGTCTGACCAGGAAGAGGAAAAGCAAAGCCAGAGGCTACCGTTCTCCTCGTGGGCCCTGCTCTGAAATGAGCTCACACATCATGCTTGTGGTTCCCCGGGAAAATAACACAATCCCACGAGCAGTCAAAACAACAATATTTGTGCAGTGCGGTATTAGCTGATGGCCTCCTCCCTCTAGGCTAGCTGGCTGTACCTGGCCTGGGGTTGGCTCTGCACCCGTCCCAAGACCTTCCTTCAACACTCTGGCTCTGGGCCCAAAAGCTCAGCCCTGAGAAGCCTCCCTCACCTCTGCTCTGGGTGGGACCCAGCATTCCCCTGACTTCTGTAACCTCTAGGACAAGAGAGGCTCTGGCTCTCCCTCACTGTTAGCTGGAGGATGGAGATTTTTATGTTTATTTTTCAGTTTTTGCCATGTTGGAGTTGGAAGCCAGCGCCTCGTGTTTACCGGGCAAGTTTTCAACCTCTGGGTCAAACGCCCAGCCCTCCCTCCCTCTTTCCCTCCCTCTCTCGCTGCCTTCTGCCCTCCCACCCTCCCTCCCCCTCTTCTTCCTTCCGATTCCTCTCTTCTCTTCCTTCCTTTTGTCTTTGTATTTTTGAAACAGGGTCTCAGGTAGCCCAGGCTGGCCTCCAACTCACTGTGTCTCAAAAGGATGACCTCAAAATCCTGATCCTCCTATCTCCAGATTCCCAGAGCTGGGCTCACAGGCATGCACCACCCCACCTGGCTTATAATGAGTTTCCTCATGATGAATTCTTTCTTGTCACCTTTTCTCCTGTCTCAGGCTCCTTTCCTCCCTCCCCTCTTTTTTCCCTTCTCATGCCTTCCCTCCCTACTTTCCACTCCTCCTGCTCATTCCTTCCCCTCACCCTGAGTCTTTTCCTTGTTTGTGCCTCTTCACTCTTGATCATCCCTCCCTCTGTGCCTCAGCTTTCCCAGACACCGCTCCTCTTCTTCTCCGCTGCCTTGAGGCCCCTCCCACACCTAGGCAGGCATGGTGTCTCATCTCACACCTCCCGCACCCTGTATGAGTGATGAGCGCGATGGAGGCTGATGCTGGCAGGACCCACCATGCACCCACCACTCTCATGTGTGCTTTGCAGACCTCCAGGCCACAGAGCTGGGAAGCCTCCTCGGAGGCTGCCTCAGGAGACATGCTTTCCCCAGCCTTTCAAAAACGTCCTCTGTAGCTGCCTTGGCTGCTTGCAGGAGCCAGCTGCTTACCACTGCTGTGTGTCTTTTTAAGTCTTCTTTAATTCTGCTGTGTGTCTTTTTAAGTCTTCTTTAATTCTGTGTTTCTTACAGTCAGTCCCCAGGTAAGCTGCCTGGGGCTAGATCCTTCCTGGTCTCAGCTATTGGGGAGTTCAAACAGAGGAGGACAGATGTTATAGAACGTTCTTGGTGCTGGATCTAGAACCTCATGAACTAGGAGCCTCCACATCCCCTTCCGTGCCCATTTGGGATGAAATACTTGCTCCTTGTGAGGACCTGTGGACAGACCTGCTTCTTGCATGGGGCAGCAGAGTTGGGGAAGACCAGGACATTTGTTCCACTGTTCCCAGGACCAAGGGGACCCTTGGGTGTGGTGCTTCTCCAGAATGATTCCGGGAATCCTGGTATGATTGGTCACTCCAAGGACAGGTGGCTGGCCCAGAGGCACTGCTTACCCCAAGGACAGGTGACTGGCCCAGAGGCACAGAGATCTGAATGATACTATACTGCAAGAGAAGCCAGGTAGGACTGGGAGGCACAACTTAGCAAATTTTCTCCTGCTCCAAAGGCCTTTGAGTGGTTTCCAGCTAGGAGGCAGGAGGATCACTCTCTGAACTTCTAGGCCTTTCCATGACACCAGGGGTTATAAGACTAGACATTTCAGGAAATCTTTTCCTTCCCTCTTGTCACTGTCGTCAACAGGACAGATGCAAGCACGGGTGACTTATCTTGTGGGCACCTTGTAGTATAACAGAGCTTCTATCATCTTGCCAACCGGAGTGGCTCTGGGGTAACTGAGTGTCACTCTCCTCGGATTTAGCTCCTGCTTGAGTCCCTGTTCCTGCTACTGCAGTAGACTGATGCTCTCTGGGTAACAGACCCGGCAGGACCATGCAGGGAGCAGCTGGTCCTTTCCCCAGCTGCATTAAGGACACATGATGCAGAGGTAATGCTGTGGACCATGTGCGTGTGTGTGCATGTGTGTGTGTGTGTGTGTGTGTGTGTGTGTGTGTGTGTGTGTGTGAGAGAGAGAGAGAGAGAGAGAGAGAGAGAGAGAGAGAGTTCTGAGGATGGTGCAGCTTCCAGCAATGGCAAGAGTGGACCATCTAAGCTGAAGCCAGAAGGATGAAAGAAGACCCAGCTCTACCCAGGCATCACAACTAGGGGAAGGACCACCTAGATAGACACTATGTCCTTAAGCCAGGTGAGCAGGCCCTGTTCAAAGCACAGTCTTCAGGGAGGGGGATGAATGGATATATGGATAGATTCTGAGACCCCCAGTGGGTACTTAAGTTTACAGGTGGAGGCCTGAACATGAACTTCTGGTATCTGCCACAGTCAATTCAATAACCATGCCAGTGAACGAGTGACCAACAGGTTAGTAGCAGCTATAGAGCAGATACCCCTGTCAAAGAAAGAACTGTACAAATTTGTCAGAGGGTGTTATGGGGAGAGGTCAGAACACGGGAGTCTTCATCAGTGGTTTTCAACCTTTGGGTTGTGACCCCTTTAGGGGTCAAATGACTGTTTCACAGGGGTCATATATCAGATACACTGCATATCCGATATTTACATTATGATTCATAACAGTAGCAAAATTACAGTTATGAAGTAATCACAAAAATAATTTTATGGTTGGCTGGGCTATGAAGGCGACATGAGGAACTGTATCAGAAGGAAAGTGAGAAGCACTAATCTTCATGCCATGGCCAGTTTGTGCGGTAGAACAGGGACAGGTTCCACTTGGGTTGGACATCAGCACCAGGCCCCAGGTATAGGGTAAGGTATAGGGATTAGACTGGGGGATTTCTTTGTGGCTCCAAGAAAGGTTTTACTCAGACAGAACTTTGCCCAGCCAAGGGTGAAGGAAGGCAGGGGACAAGTGCAGAGAGGGAGGCTGGAGCAGTGTGTCTGTGTGGGAAACAGCCCTGTGGGTGGCCTGATGAGGGTGGAGGTCAGCAGGTCTACTTCAGGACAGCGAGCTCCTGGCCTGCAGCCCAGGGTGGGGATCTGGTGAGATAAGAGCCCAGGGGCCTTGGGGATGGAAATCTCACAAAGTTGGCTCAGTCTTAGGGAGTTCACAAGCTTCTGTGGGGTCAATCAGATACTTCTGAGGCTGGCTCCTAGCATTGCTTTCTCCAGGCTGAAGACCCTGAGAAGGCAACTGAGGGGCAGGGGGGCTCAGGAAACTGAGGCTCAATGAACTTAAGGCCTGGTGAACAGGGCTAAGTCTTCTTTCTTTCAGATAGAGGCAGGGGGCGGGAGCAATTAGTTAATTGCTAATTGGCTGGGTAAGGTGGGGAGCTCCTTGGGGTGAAGGCAAAGACTTCAGAGCCACCTCCTCTCTCTTAGGTGAGAGGAGATAGATGCTTGACACTGTGTAGGACACAAAGGACGCCTCTCTGGACTACCTGAAAGGACTATCTTGTGTTTACTGTTGCCCTCTGAATGTGCTAGGCAAGCACTGTGCAGCCGAGCTACAACCCCAGCCCTCTTCTCACTTTTAATTTCAGGACAGACTCTTCTTGCCAAGTTGCCTAAGCTGCCCTTGAACTCAGACCCAGTCTGGCTTTGAACTTGCAGTCACTCTGCCTCAGCCTCCTAAGTAGCTTACAGATCTACGCCAGCACACCTGACTTGGCTAGAATTTATTGATTGATTATTTGTGTTTGGAAGCAGTGCTTATGTCCTGCGTTATGCATGTGGAAGTCAGATGACAATTCACAGGAGCTGGGTGTCTCCTTCCAGCACGCAGGGCCTGGGGGCTGAGCCGAGGTCATCAGGTTTGTGGCAAGTGCTTCTACTCACTGAACCATCTTGTTGACTTAAAAAAAAAAAAAAAAAAGACAGTATCTTACTATGTATCTCTCTGGCTGGCCTGAATATGTAGACCAGGCTGGCCTCAGATTCATGGAGATCTGCCTATCTATGTCTCCCAAATGTTGGGATTAAAGTTGTGTGCTACTACACCCAGTTTAGCAACTATTGTCCCTCTAAGACAATTTCTGAGACTAAGCCAGTGCTCCCGATCATATGCACATTTTTAATCCTAATACTTGGGAGGTAGAGACAGGAAACATTAGGAGTCCAGAATCATCCTTAATTATACAGTCTGTTCAAGGCCAGCCTGGATCCCACAAGACTTTATTTCAAAAACTTAAAACCAAACCTGAGCAAGACAAGATGTGAATAATGATAAAGGTGTCTTAGGGGGAAGCAACCCACACTTGGATCATGTTGGAAGCCATGTAGTCAGGACAGTAAGTGCTGGAGGGACAGAAGAGCAAGCTCTGGCTGCAGGAAGCATCTTGGAGCAGCTGTGGCCGGTCCCCGGGGGCACATCTGCACACTTGGCCCACAGTTCTTAGACTCTGCCTGGATGCTCCCGCATGAGTCACCGATGTCCAGAGCCCCTCATCCTGGCCAGCATGTGATAGTGTCAGCCGAGAGCCCCTGGGGGCAGAGCCCAGATCAACCCTGGCTACTTCAAAGAGGTCAGCAGAGGTGCCACGTCAGCCGGGGCCTGCAGAGCGGTGCTTCCTCCTGCCTTGGTCCACCAACCTGGCTGGGGAGGCATGCGTGTTCGCAGGGGCTGACGCATTGCTTAAAGTTCTTTGCAAGCCTTAGTCATCAATCCTGGGAGATCTTATCTGTGTTGCAGAGGGAAATTGATGATCACTCCCGAGTTTGCCTGGGGTAACAGAGCCTGACAGGGCAGAATTGAGGCTCCTACCCAGGAAGGTGGGCTGCACACCTGGCCCTGGTGGCCTGCTTCAGAGCATCCTTTCTGTCTGTGGGCAATGGATGGCCACATCTGAGCCTGCCAGGAAGGCAGGATGATGTTGGCCTTGCAGGCAGCAAGTCTCTGCTTAGCCTCTCCTGACTTCCCTTCCTCCCTCTGCACACCCTCCCCAGTGGTGATTTCTTCCTTCCTTCCTTCCTTCCTTCCTTCCTTCCTTCCTTCCTTCCTTCCTTCCTTTCCTCCTCCTCTTCCTCCTCCTCCTCCTTCTTCTTTTTCTCTCTTTTTATCTATTTGGTTTTTGAGACCGGCTAGCCTCAAACTCACAGTGTAGCTGAGGATAACCTGAAACTGCAGATCCTTCTGCCTTCAACTTCCCCAATGCTGGGAATACAGGCATGGCCTACTGTGCTGGGAATACAGGCATGGCCTACTGTGCTGGCTACTTAGGCAGATTTGGAGGGCAGAACATCAACAATTCTTCCCATTGGTGCACAAGTGTAAGAATCTGGCCAATCATCAGCCTTTTCTTGGACACCCTTCTATTAAGTTGTCTCCTGCTGGAAGCAAGTACTTCTGAGCACCAGGGTCCTGGTGGGAGAGGAGAAAGGGCTCTTCCGAAAGGACCTGGCTGGGGCTGGGGCGACAAAGGAACAGAGGCCAACTAAAGACTCTCCTGAGCACTGAATTGCCAGATCCTATTTGTGGAGAGCACACCTCTGCCTCATCCTTGCTTCCTCTATCCAGACCCAAGGTCTCTGGAAGAGGGCCCTGAGCCCTGGCCTTTACTCTGGTCTGGCTCTGGACCTGTCTGGCCTTGGCCCACCTCGGAGTGGATCAGATGGCGCAAACGGGGTGGTGTAACAGCCTTTCAGGCTTTCTTGGCCAAAAGACTGCCGCTGACCCAGTCTAGGAGGCCCTAGGTCTGAGGGGTTGGTACACAGAGGGTAGAATCCCTATTGGAGCAATAGAGGGAACAGAGTCACAGGAACCCACTAGGACCAAGAACCCCACTGGGGAGCCTGCATGTGCATGGATGGATTGCAGAGACCCACTCTGTGCTGCTGTGGTCACAGGGCCAGAGGAGAGGCAGGGAAACTGAAGACATGGGGGAAACACAGTGTAGATAGCTGGACTGTTTAAACCGAGCCTTCCAAGGCAAAGGACGGAGGGGAGGCAGGGACAGGTCATCAGTCTGCCCAGGCTTCTCTGTGGCTTAAGGATCCAGTAGCTATCCAGGTTCTTGCTATGCCTGTTTACTGGCTTGGCCCTGGGAATCATCAAAAAGCCCTGTGGATTCCCCTGTAGTGTCTGAGGGTAGAGGACTCAGGACTCTCCCGCGTCCTCTCTGACCATCCCTCCGCCAATCCTAGGCAAGCTCTCCCAGGGCAGACATTGCCTCTCTGTGTAGGTGACAGCCTCCGTTGTAGTCTGTTTCTGGATATGTATGTAAAATTGTGAATTTAGATTTCACTGTGCCATAGACACCCAAACAACAGTTTCGAATATGACATTTATTGCTTTCACCTGAGTCAAGTCAAACAGTGCTCGGTTCCTGTCTGCTACAATGACAGCGAGGTGACCAGGACTCCAAGCTTCTTTTGTTACTGTGCAACCAATTTCAGTCACCACGGTCTCTACCTCATGCAATATGGCTGCTAGAACACTGCAGAAGGCAAGAATAAAGAAGTAAGGGAAGAAAGAGGGGGTGTTCTTTATTTCCAAAGTCATATCTCATAAGTTGCATTGGGGGGGCCACCTATGGATGGACTTGAATTATCTATCATCTAGTTGAACCTAGCTGGAAAGAAGGATGGGAGTTATTGCTTAAAATCAGAAGCCTGGGAAGGAAGACCCACCGCGACTGAGAAATACAGCTAGTTGTCCTTGTCACAGTTCATTACCTGAGCAGAAGTTCCAAGACGCTGACCCCTCAAAGCAGCAGCCTACAAACAGAACTCCACGTTTCCCTTCTTGGCCTGGCCTCCGGTTTCTGGCCTTCAAGTTCCTCTTGGAGCAGTGTGAGCAGGCGCCCACGTCCTCCAGTATCTCCAGCTGGAACAGGATCAGCCTGAAGATCAGAGCCAGCCAGGCCATCCCGAAGAGGATCCACAAGGACGTGATACTATTGTACCACAGAGGATATTCTCAAGAAGGTTCCCTGCCTAGGGAGAGGTGAGGTCAAAGGACCTCAACCTGTGGTTGGTCAGACAGAAACTGGGAGCCCTGAGTGGTTTGACAGCATGTATGACTGTGCACCGTGTGTGTGCCTGGTACTCTTGGAGGTCAGAAGAGGGTGTCAGATCACCTAGATAACTGATAGCTGTGACTCACCAGGTAGGTGCAGGGAACTAAACTTAGGTCCTCCACAAGAACAGCAAGTGATCTTAACCAGTGAGCCATTTCTCCAACTCATTTGATTATTTTTGAGACATGGTCTAACCTAGCCCAGTCTATCCTCAAACTCGTTTAGCTGAAAATGACATTGAACTGATTCCCCCTTACCTCTGCCTCCTGAATGCTGGGATTGTAGGTATGTGCCACCACGCCCAGTTATATAATGCTGGGGATCAAGCCCAGAGCCTGAAGCATGCTACGGGAACACTCTACCCACTTAGCTCTATATGTTTTGTTTTGGCTGAAATGGGGCCGGTAGTGGCAGACAGGAAGTTTGGGAAGAGCCATGGAGCTGCTAAAGTGTCCTGCAATCTGAGAATGCTGTACTCGTGACCAAGGAGAGGGCATCTCCCCTTTTGGACTTGGAAACCACCTTACATCCCGGCTTCCAGGCTCTATCGTTCTCTCTTTCCCTCTTTATGATCTTTCTCTCTGGATCCTGGCACCCACGGTTCCCTTGGCTCCCACAGCTCCTCATTTCTAGTTGCTCTGGACCTGTGATCGTTCCCAACATCCCTGCATGTCGACTCAGACATCCTTCTCAGAGAACAGCCTGCCACACTCTCGAAGTATCTGCTGTGTCTCCTTCCTTGTGATAAAAGAACCCTTTCCACATGACTGTCTCTGGGATCATATATGCTAAAAAAAAAAAAAAAAAAAAAAAAAAAAAAAAAAAAAAACCCACTGAGTGCTACACACTCCCAAGGTCTGGAGCTGTTCATCAGGTGCTTACCCATGATGCCTAGATGCACTGCATCAGCAATGGTCCAGAAAAGAAACAGAAGGGATTGCCCTGAGACTTAGCTGACTCCTGTGATAGTCCCGCTCTGTAACATGTTTCCTTTTTCTCTACATGCTTCTGGGAGCCTGACCCATCTCCTTCATCAAATTGGGATCCTTTGCAAGGTAGAGATCTGCCTCTTAGGTCCCCACAGCCTTTCCTGTCTTGCCAATCCTCCATTCCCTTCCTGTCCTGCTGGTCCTGCATCAGACCTGGCCAGTGGCCCTGGCCCTGGCTAGCAGCCTGGCTTAAACTGCTAGGGTTATGTGGCTAGCTGATTCCCCTGCGGTACCAAATGTGATCCGCAGAGCCAGTGCAGAACCCAGGCAGCAGCTCCAGCTCCAGCTCCAGCTCCAGCTCCAGCTCCAGCTCCAGCTCCAGCTCCAGCTCCAGCTCCAGCTCCAGCTCCAGCTCTAGGCTTAACTTTATTTTTTTTGGCAGAAGGGTTGGCAGCTGGCAAGGCACTCTACTGAGCAGCTAAAGCAATTGCAGACCGTGGGTGGAACTGGTAGCTGGGGTCTAGGGTAACTCTGGCTGTTGGCGTTAGACAGGGACAATGATATTCCATGACTGTGTGTGAGAGTGGTGTGGGGTGTGTGTGTGTAGGGGATCAACTTTCCCACCCAAGAAAGAGGTTAGTCCATTTCTAAAAACAAAAACAAAAACAAAAAAAACCAAGAGAGCTGAGGTTTGGGAAAGAGGTGTGGAAATTTCCAGAACACTTATGATTTGGGGATCCACCCTAGCCTTGCCCTGACTTGCCTGTGGGGCCTTACTCTGCCACTCTCCAGGCCTCAGTTTCTCCGTGTACATCAGCAAGAGCCCTTGTGATGAAGCAGCGCAGGGCTCTCTGCAGCATCCTCTGCGGCAATGATGGGCAGCCGAAGAGAACCATGGAGGGCCTCGCTGCATTCCCAGCAGCCCCTCTGCCATCCAGGACTTCAGACTAGGCTCAGGGCAAGGAGGTATAGTGCAAGAGACTGAGCAGTTTGCCCCTCTTTCCTCAGAGTGGCTTCCTGAGCAGAGGAACCCTGGTGGCCCCTTCACTCACAAGTGATGGCACCATGTCTCTGCCCCTCCCTAGTGGGTGATGCCTCTTCCATCTCCAGAATGATGTCTACAGAATATCCTCTCTGTCTCTGTCTCTGTCTCTGTCTCTGTCTCTGTCTCTCTCTCTGTCTGTGTGTGTGTGTATGTGTGTGTGTGTGTGTGTGTGTGTGTGTGTGTGTGTGTGTGTCTCAGACATGATGTAGACCAGACTATCTCTGTCAATCATAACCTTCTACCTTCTTAAAAAATGCTGGGATGGCTGGGGTAAACCTCACCTGGGTTTTATTGTAGAATTTGAAGTTCGTCCTAAGACTATGGGAAAACCCTGAAGACTTTCAAAGGTGCTAAAGCATGATATATGATCTTAAGCACCAAGAGGGACAGGAGAAGAGGATGTGTTTAGCCCCGAGGGCTAAACCTCGTCACGCTGTGTAGATGGGAACCATTTAAGGCTGTGCGGTGCCCAACCTGTGCAGGCTTCTTCGACAGTCCTGGCCTGACAGAAAATAGCAGTGGGAAACAAAAAGAGACATGAGAACAGCCTCCAGGAGTGTCTCCTGAGCTGGAAGGTTCCATGCTGCTGGCTGCAGCTCTCCTCAGACACGTGCTCCCACCATAAGGGTAGAGGTGAGCACCTGACCCAGTTAGAAGGAATCTATCCAAGTCAGTTCTTCCTGAGCCACAAGCTGGAGAAAATCAGGCTGGGGTACAAAGGCCCCAATTATGACACCCTCCTTTCAGGGGAGGTAAGACCTGAGGCAGGGGACCTTGAACCCTGAAGCCAGAAGGCAGTTGTGGGTTCTCAGCAAGCCTGAGCTAGATCCTTTCAGTTAGAGATTCTGAGGCACAGAGAAGGTTCTAGAAACAGCATAAGTTGTGGAATCAAACAGATTAGACATTGTGTCTCACTGTGCTATTTCAGGAAGATGAGGTAGGCTCTCTGAATTCAGTTTTCTCCTTGTTAAAGCAGAATGACACACTCACTCTGGGTTGGAGATTAAGTGAGTGACTTGCCATCCTGGCAGGGTCTCAACTGTCCATTGAAGGATTACAGAGAGGGCCCTGTTGTGCAGGACAACCATCCAAGTCAGACTGCTAACATCTTCATCACATCCCCTGGACCACTTGCCAAAGATCATTCGGCTGGACTTGTGGATTGCTGATATTCCCTCAGAGAAGATGGGGGTGGGGAGACTCACTGGGCTCTCACCTGAGCATGTGGTATGTGGTGTGTGGTATATGGTATATAGGTTGGGAAGGACCAGGAGAAGGACTCCATCTATGTAGTCATGGGGGAATTATCATCCATGATGGGTGACCCCCTTCCAGGCAATGCTTTGAGTTCACCCATACTCCTGCCTGAAACCCCTCACCCATGTTCTGCAAGTAAGCCCAATAGATGCAAAATTTCCCAGGGGGCAATTTCAAAGAAGTCAAACTTCGTTTTGTCTTTGGAACCTCATTAAAATGGGGGTTAGGTGTTGCCTAACCCTACCTCCCTGATGCTAGTCCCAGGAGAAAATTCTCACGGCAGACCCCAGGGGACTAGTCTGAGATGAGGTCGGAAGGACACTGGGCATCATGTCCCTCTATGGCTACAGGTAAGCTCTTAGCCTTGGAGGACAACTCTGTGCTGGTCCACAAGAGGGAGGGATGTTAGTCCACCACACTGGGAAAGGGTAGAGGCTGATTAGCTGGCAAGCTGTGTGCCAAGTTCACCAAGTCACTCCCATGGGATACCAACCAGACACCTGAGGTCGATGCAGAGGCCTGGAAGATGAAGGCAGCTGAGTCCCAACCCTGCCAGCCCTAAGACGTTCACTGAGCACATAGTCCCCAAAGCCCACAGTGCTAAGTGTGATGAAAGTGAAGCAGAAGCTCTCCACTTAGCTCCAGTCCTCCATGTGGGAGAAGAGAAGCACAGGGAGCAGGAGCAGGAGCAGGAGCAGGAGCAGGAGCAGGAGCAGGAGCAGGAGGCCTTAGCCACCATGCTTGTGAGGGCTACCGTGCCTGCGAGGGGTCCCGCAGTGCACAACACTGGCCTGTGGCTCTGCCCTATTCCCAGCTCTCCAGCTTTGTGTTTTCCCCACATTTCCTGCCAAGAGCCTATGGTGGCTTTGATGCCTGCCATCATTCTCACCCCCATGATGGGTGTCTTAACCATCAAAGACTCTTTTCTGGACTTCATTTCCCTAACCGACCAATCCCCTAACCCGACCAATCCCCTCATTTTCTCCATCCCACCCTTTCTGGTCCTGCACCCCATTTCCACCACAGTCCCTCCCGGAAATGACTTATCCCAGTTCCCGACCACTCCCTCTACCTGCCAACTGTCATCCAGCCGGTGGGCACATCCATGCACCCCACACTTCATGAGGTAGCCCAGGTGATTGAACACCACGAGATTGAGTGGAATACCACGGAGAGCAAAGAATCTGCAGAAGAGACGGATGGGCGGCCATGGTCTGTGGGCTCAGGCTGCCGAAGCCTTGGCGGAGGGGGTTGGGGCGTTGAAAGGAGACTCTTCCCTTGGCTCTGCACATGGCCAGCCTAGGTCTTTCCCTGCCCATCCCACCCAACTCCCCAGATCCCACTCTCACTGTGGTGAAGTGGGCAGCTCAGAGTTTCTCTTCCCTCTCCGATGCCCATCTTGTGTCCTGTCCCCTGCAAGGCTGTGGAGCTTTGATATTTTTGAGCCTGTTTCTTTGGACTTAAAAGAGAGTGCAGACATTCACTCGGCACAACTGTAAGGAAGTCACAGTGAGGCCATGCTGTAGATGAGATGTGAATCCCAGAGCAGGCAGTGTGTGCAAGGGCTGAGTGAATGAACAGATGGACAGATGGGGGATGGAAAGTTGCCCCCTACTGGCTTCTGTCCCAAGCACTTCTTCAGGGGCCTCTTTCTCTGGAGCCCCCATCATCTCTCACGTTTTGTTTTATTTTGTTTGCCTTAAAACAAGGTCTCCAAGTCTGGCATAGTGGCACATGCCTTTAATCCCAGCGCCCAGGAGGCAGATGCAGGTGGATCTCTGTGAGTCCAAGGCCAGCCTGGTGTACAGAGTGAGTTCCAGGACAGTTAGAGGTGCATAATACTCTGTCTCAAAAAACAAAAATCAAAGAGTCAAACAAACAACAACAACAACAAAAACAAAAACAAAAACAAAGACAAAAAGAAATAAACCTGGGCAGGAAAGCGCCTGCTGCACAAGCGTGCTGACCTGCGTGCTGACCCCAGGCTGCGCTCACACAAAAAGCAGGCTGTGGTGCTGTGTGCCTGTAATCTCAGTACTGGAGATGGGGGGCAGGGGGACAGAGATAGGAAAAATCCCTGGAGGTTCTCCAGCCAGTTAGTTCAGCTAGTTTGGTGAGTCCTGGGTCACAGTGAGAGAACCTGTCTCAACAAAACAAGGTGGATGGCTCCAGAGAAAAAATAAACAAAATTGGCCTCACTCACACACACACACACACACACACACACACACACACACACGTTAAATAAATAAAATAAAATTTAAAAATGTAAATAGAGATGTAGAAACACTAGGATGGTCCTTCCAGAGTCTCTGGGAGATCCGTGGAGACAGAGGGACCTTCCACACACACTTGTCTCAAAAATTGTCCATGTTCCCTGGAGTCGTCAGAGCTCTCTCCTAGAAGTATTAATTAATTAATTAAAAGCACACAGAGGACTCTGTACAGTGCAATTCACCTGCTCACTCGGTTGGACAAGGTAAAGATGCTGCCTGTCAAAGAAGCTGCAGGCTGCAAGCTGGAATGGAACCATAGTTTGTGTGAGCCTGCCACCTGGTGGTATGTTCTGGGTCATGCAGGGGATGCCAAGAGCAAGGGCGTTAGGGCCACTGACAGGGATTAATTCGTGAGATTCATGCTTTCTGCTGATACTGATTCCACACAACAGTCTCCAGGGACCCTTTTCTGATGACTTCCACCTCAGCTTGGCTCTGGACAGGAAATGGGTCTGGAGAACGGTGACAGGGATGTCAGGTGCTGGTGGACTAAGGAGCTGTAGGAGGGGGTTGGGTGGAGTGACTAAAGTTCCATTAGGGAAGCAGCTCCCCAAATTGAAAGTGTGCATAGTCCCCCAGTGCCTGGTGAAATGCAGAAACCAAGGGTCCTGAGGCAGGGGATGCTGCTTGTAAGAGGGTGGAGGTCGTGCTGTAGAGCTGACTGCTTTATAGGTGTGACACCCTGGATCCCTCACATGCCACTATCAGTTCCTCGGCCTCTCAGGGAGGCTCCACTGACTCTCAGGGAGAATCCACTTCCCAGCCCCACCAGACTGTCCCTACCCAGCCATTACCGATGGTGGTGATGGTGGACACGGCAGGTTCCATCTTTGTATGCTCAGATGATGCCCTGGAGAAGAAGCTGAAGTGACCAACAGGATCTTGGGAGAGGGAGTTGGCTCCTGCCCCGCCCCCAGACATCCTCATACCCACACCTATATTCACCTACACTTGTACTCTGGCCATCTTCACATTATATTAGACAATTTCTACAAAGTGAGACACTTCCTTCTGGAGTGGGGAAGAGACACTCAAAGGACTTACTGTGAGGTCTCAAACTCAGGACTTGATGTGTCTATCAACATACCAAAGTGGACACTGTCTGCCAGTCTCTCAGCATCACCAGCACCTCTTATGAAGATGTCCTGGCTAGCATGCCCTTCCCCCTACTCTAAGCTCTCTTGGGCCTTTCCCCCGGCTTCTCTTCCCTGTATAACCCACCCACTTTGGCTACTGGCCTCTTGGTCTCTTGACTACTCTTGGCTCCCATTCCCCTCTATTCCCCTCTCCTCTTTCCTTCCATCCCCAGGACCACGTCATTGTCCAGTTCAGTCTGGACTCTTCCAGATGCCTCTGTTGGCTCTCTCCATCATGTTGACAGTAAACCTTCTCCTCAGTCATGTCTGGGAGCCGCATGCACTCATCTTCTTCATTCATTCACTTACAAGGCTCTAAGACTCAGAAGGTTACAGGATTCACAATACCTCTCCTCCATGTTACATGCACAGTAACAGTTTGCTGAGGAGAAGGGACTCTTCAGTGTGGCTGCCTACAAGATGTGTGGTGAGCTCAGCTTCTGTGTGTTGTTACCCCTGCTGGGATGGGCTTTTCAGTAATGCAGCTGCCTTTGACACCCCATACTTCTCCTGTTAGTAACCCCAACAAACTCACTGGTTCATCCAGATAGACCAAGGTTGGACTGTTCCTTTGGTAATTTACTGGTGCCCTAACTAGGGTGAAGAATTGGTATTCATGTGTCCCCAGAAAAACACTCATTCTTGACTTCAAGCCTGGTCAGGGTAAGGAGTCTTTACCCATCCTGCCAACCTAGGGCTCCCCAGAGGCAGGGAGCATGAGGCTAGCCCCTTCCATTCCACCTAGAGCTGGCTCAGGATGGGTTCTGGGTTATCTCTCAGGACTAACTAATCATTTGCTGCCCAGTTCAATCCCAGTCTTGCAGGCAACAATAGGTTGGATATCACTGGAAGAAGACAGAGATATGACCTTAGCCTTCAGTAGGACAAAGGATGGAATTAACTCTGACACAGGCCATCAAGGCTGTTTCAGGTGTGAAGGAGGCTGTGTTGGTCGATTTCTACATGCCTCAGCTTCCTTATCTGTAAAATATGTATATTAATGATGGCTAATCCTTTTTGTGAAGGTTAAATCTGTGGAGCGGACCTAGGAATTCTGGGAAACAACCACGTGCATAGGCATACACAGAAGCAGCCTCTCTGAGCCTTGGCTCACCTCCAAATAGGGACGATATCTGCTAGTGAGACTCCTGAGAAGTAAATGGGGGCTGAGCAAGGGAAGGGCTGCCACAGAAGTATTTACTGATTGTGCTGGTTGTTGGGTAGACACAGCCCCCGCCTATCTCCGGATCCTGCCCAATTGGTCTGCCCAAAAGTTCAGAAGTCTCTCTCCACTGAGCAGACCTCCTGTCCCACCCTAGCAACTTCCTCTTCCGTTCTGGTATCTGGTTTCAGCCTCGAGGAGTCGGACACAGGAGTCTTCACCCAGGCATGTGGGTCTAAGCTCTGTCCCTGTGCTCTGTGTGGATATTAATGCAAACACTGACTTGCTCCGCTGCCTGGTCCCATGTTCCTTGTGGGCCATGAATGGAAGCGCCCTCCATGGGAATCCCTGCCAGGATGAACCACCTTCTGCCTCCCTGCCGTTTAGCATCCTCATCAGCGGAGGAGCCTCTGGCTCAGTGACCTACGCACTTTCTGCCCACTCTTTTCATCCCGGTCCTCACTGCAGGTGGGGCAGGATGTCCTCTAGGAAAACTGGATCCTCTGGTCCAGCCCCGGTCCCCTCACCCTCAGTCCCCCTCTCCTTTGTTCCTGTCCGGGCAAGCACAATTTGACCCTACTTTACCCACCCCCGTTGGATGAGCCCTTTCCAAAGTGCCAAGGATTCAGTTTGGGGGTGGGAGGTGGGAGCTGGGTCCTTTCTCTCCTTAGAGCCAAGCCTTGCCCCATAGGTTCCTATTTGCCCCATCCCCACCCCGTGCACCCTTTGGAAAAGGCTAGATGTGACTTTTCACCCTTTGCCCTTGATCCCACAGGGCTGTCCTAAACAGATTGCCACCAGATCAAATGCTATCTTGGCCCTATCACGACTGCCCTGTAGCTTGTGACCCAGGGAAGCGCGCGTTCTGTATTCCTTATTTCCAAATTTAGAATGGCAGTGTTCTTAGGGGGCAGGCTAGCCATGCCCTCTCATTTCCTTAAGGATGGAAATACTTTTCCATTGCGGTCCAGCCCAACCCATGGCTACCCACGCTCAGCCGCACAGCCCTGCTTTTCCCAGGCCTGTGCCCTCCATCTCTCTATGGGATAACAGCTCCCAGGATCCCGGACCATAGCATCCTTCATCCCTACCATGCATCCTGTGAGCCCCTGCCTAATCCACTTTTCCCCCAGGCTGGCCCCTAACCGGATCAGCAGGTCTAGCGCAGGGCCATCCAAACACATGTAGTTCTGTAGCAGCTCCCACTTGTCGCGCTGGAAGCTGCGGCTGGGGTCCCTAGACAGCGACCCTCTAGCTCCCAGAGCACTCCAGTGCCCAGCACCAAGTCAGCCAGAAAGGAGAGCAGCAGGAGCCCAGTAACCCCGCATGCCGCAGCCCCCAGCCCACCAAGGCGCTGTGGGAGATCTCCGTTCACAGGTGATGGAGTGGAAGGAGCCTTGGTGCGCTAACATGACTGGGGAGGCCAGAGCTCAGGAGAACTATGGTGTACAGGAGCCAGGCTAGGCAGGAAGGGTCAGGAGGGGCCCTCTCTAAGCAAAAACGCCTTTATCTTTGGTTTCCCTGTTCAGGAGTTCTGGAGGATGGGATAGCCTTACCCACCCTCAAGGATTCAATCCCTGGAACGGCAACAACCAAAAAAAAAAAAAAAAAAGATGCTCCTAGAGAGAGTGTCCATCCCCACATCAGAGGAAAGGAGAGGGCTGATGGGCAGCAGCCACAGGAGAGAAGGGCTCAGAAACCTCCTTCTCTCCCCCACCCCCACCCCACTCCCACCCTGGCGCCTCCCGTGCAGTAGGAGAGACTCCTGCAATCCACTGCAGAGAAGAAACAGCAGCCAAGTTTATTGTCACAAGACTCCTGCCTAAGCTGAGGGGCTGGGGACTTCCTTGTGTCACCCTAGATCTCCCTACAGACAATGCACTAAAAGAAATAAAATGGAGGGAGGGGGTATGGTTTGTCTGTGCTGTCCCGGGCTGGGAGGCTGGCAGGCAAGAGGACCGGACCCAAACTTCCCTTGCTGCTTTGGAGGGAAGACCCTGTATCTCCATCCACCCAGAACAGAAGGAGCGTCCAGCAGGTGTAGAGGTGTTGGAGACGTCAGATTTCAATCCTTTCCTGGGTGGCAGTAAGACTTGGGTGCTGGGAACCCTCTGCCAATGTGGGTCCTTCCCTAGGACTCCCCTCAACCTCTGGGGCTCACAGTCCTACCCCCACCCTTAATGCACTAAAGAGGACACAGAACTTGGGAACACCCCTGCCACTGGAGAGGTAAAGGAAGTCCAAACAAAAATTAGTTCCTAATCTTGTGAGCCTGGAACAAACTTTTCCTCCCTTCTGGCCCACAGTGTTGGGATCTGGCAGAAGGACCAGGTGGGAGTCCATGCCACCAGGGAGCTCACAGGCTATGAAGCCCTTGGGATCTGCTAGACCTCCCCCACCCCCAGCTTCTCCGGGGGCGGAGGGAGTAAAGAGGTCTAAGTGTGCTCTGAAGGTCAGGGGAGGTCATGTTCAGGAAAGTGGTGGGACCCCTGAAAGGGATCCCCAGTGTTGTTCTAGGATTCCTCTCCACTTGTGGGCAAGGAGAGCTGGGGAATTCTGACTGGCAGCCTTCTTGTTCCTCAGCTGTGAGACTCCTGAGGACGGCGGCTTCCTATATGCACCAAAGGCATCCCCTGGTGTGTGTCCAGCTCCCCTCCTCCAGCCACTGTCCCGAACCTTCATTCTCCCCAGGTTTATTCCCATCAAAGATGAAGATGCTGCCTTAGAGCTCCTTCAAAACTGACACACTGACACAGTGAGGGCAGAAACCACCACCATCAAAGCCCTAGAACCAGGCACAGCTGCCTGCTACCTACTAGGGACCTGTTAAGAGCCTACTGTGTATGTAGTAAATAATACAAAAATCAAGTCCACCTTTGCTTGCAGCCTAAGGGCTCCCATGACCATGTTAAGATGGCAGTAGTGATTTGGCAACCACGATCCAGGTTCTCTTTGGGAGACGAGGAAAGCTCCAAGGGCAACCTTCACATCTCCATCCATGCAGATCTTTGATCTTTGTCTCCTCATCTCCCCTCAGTTACTTTGTAGGCACATCTGTCTCCTTTCTCTCTCTCTGGAGAGTTGCTGGGTAGTGTGTGGGTTAAGAAGAAAGGGGAAGGGCAGGGAATGGCATGGGTTTGGGGGAGGTCAGGACACTTGGGGTCTCATGCAGAGATGGGGATTTTCTGTGATCTGGGCTCAGAGTCAGGAGCTGCTCCATCCTTAAGATCCAGGCCTCTGATGAGCTGCCAGAGCCGGGAGCACCTGTGCAGAAGCAGGGATCCCAGGCTGAGGACCACCGCCAGCCACGCCAGTCCTAGGAGGATCCATATAGCTGCCAAGCTCCGATACACAGCGATGTAATGCTTGCTGGGGTCTGTGCCTGCCGGGGAAAGTGATGGCTTGTGTCTGAGGGAACTGCCACCCCCAACCCACCCCTGGCTTCCATAGGAATGCGCTCTCCCTCATCCTCATACCAAGGACTACTAACGGAGGAAGCAGTGATGGCTACTATACCAGAGACTTCTGAGGAGGCCATCAAAAGTTCACAGCGGCTGCAGAAGTAACCAACCTCAGACAGCTGGTACCTCTATGCTCATCACCCTAGTGGGTCCCCACCAAGATAATCCAATTATCTCATTCTCACCGACAACATAGTCCCCGAAGCCAATGGTGCTGAGGGTGATGAAGGCGAAGTAGAAGCCCTCACGGAAGCTCCAGCCCTCCACGTGGCTGAAGAACATGGGTGGGAAGATGAGAATGACCAGGGTCCCCAAGGTCAGGAACAGAGCCAGGCCCAGGATCTGCAGGAGCTGGGAGGGAAAGAGTCTGCCCTTGAGACCACTTAGAAGGTTCTGGAAGTATATGGGGGGAGTCTGGGAAAAGTTGGGTGTAGGCAGGGCAATGTCTAAGCTCCACCCCTACCCCATCCCTACTGCAGACTTTTGGGTGGGCCTGTACCCTGGGCATGAGATTTGTATGTGCCAAGTTTCCTGGGCAGGGGATGTGTTAGTGGGTCAAGGAAGGAGTCAAAGACCCTTTTAAACTTGAGAATCACACTTGAGCAGGCTCCCTGGGGTCCCACTCAGGCCTGGGATTAGACTACTGTCAACTGCCAGACTGTTCCAGATCCCTCTGTGGGCATGCTGGGTATCCTGAGACTGTTTTGGACCACATGAAAGAATGTTGAATACCTGTGACAACCATGGAGAGATAATGTTCAAATTCTCTACCAAAGAAGGCTGCAGCACAGAGCTGCCTGGCACACAGGGACAGTCCTCTCAGTCATAGCCAGGGCCTGGCCCTCAGCCCTTTACAGGTAGACTCCATAGTCAAGGTGCTATAGAACCCTTTGAGGACATGCCCTGCCCAGTCTGTATCACCCTTCTTCTTATCTCTCTTCCCATAGCTGAATCTGTCAGGTGTTTGTATACCCAAGCCCAGCTCCTAATTTTCAACCATCTGTCGCCAAGAGCCTGGAGGGGAGGGAGGACTCTGAGGACCTGAAGGGGGGAGGAGGGAGGACGATGCCTTACCTGGGAATGCCTGGGGTGGTCCTCCCACCTGTCCAATGTGGTCAGGTGGGCCCGCAGCCCTGTGCCCAGATGGTTGAGGAAGACCACATTGAGTGGGATTCCCATCAGGGCATAGAAGACACAGAAGACCTGCCCTGCCTCCGTGCTGGGGGCCAGGTTTCCATAACCTACAGGGCAAGGGAGTGTGCAGATGTGGGGAAAAGAGAGCCCAGAACTGGTTCCCACCCCCAACCACCAGCTCTAGCAGAGGTTTGTCTCCATCACCTCTGTGGGAAGAGGAGCATTCCCTGTTCCTATGGACACTCCCCCTATTCTCTGATAGAACAGCATCTACTTACAAAAAGCTCATCACCAACAATGCTGCCTCCGTGAAGCCCACCTGACTGCCACCCTCTGCCTCCCTGACAGGTGTGATTCCCTGAGATGTTTTATGTCATTTCTATCTAATTACACACTTTGCCTCGTGTGATTATAACAATTGAATCCCTCTTTGGAGACTGGAAGTTCTGAAGTCCAAGCCTGGGACAGATCCATGTCTGTACCCGGAGCCCACCCCTGTCACTCTGCCTGGCTTGCCAAGGAAGACGGCTGGGATTGGACTTGGACTTAATTGAATTGAAAACAGATCTGTGTAAGGGAGACCCTGAGGTTCACAAGGAGTGAGTAGTGTGGACTTTCTGTTGGCACCCCATCTTTTCAAGACACTGAGCTATCAACTGTGGCCTCGAGGAACAGTTTCTGTGCACAAACGTCCTCCCGCCTCTCTCTCTCACCCTGAGAGAACCCTAATCCCAGATGTGAGTGTGGTCTGTGGCCAGGTATGAAGAGTTAACACACCAGACCAGATATCTGCTGGGCAGGGGAAATCAACAGGACGGGCTCTCACTCCTGCCTTTATGCAGCTGTGCTGAGGAATAGCTCTTTCTAACCCTTCAGTGTGACCCAGAGAAGTTAGTCCAGGCAACTACAGCTGCAGCCAACCTGGCTGCCTTCCGTTTTCATGGTTTCCCCTACCCACTTTCCAACCTGTGCCCTGTGTGTCACCTCCAGGATAAACCACATCCTCAGCCCAGCAGTGGCATTTAGAATGGATCCCAAGCTCAGCAGGACCTAGGGAGGCCCCTCGCTCCTCTCCCCTTACCTATGGTAGTGACCACTGTGCCTGCAAAGAAGAAACTGCTCCCGAAGTCCCAGTTGCTGGGGTTGGTAGAGTTGCCTTTGGGGTTCACACCCTTCACCCAGGCTTCCAGGATGACCTGTGGAAGAAGCACGGTCAGCAGGATCAGCAGTTACTGAGTGCAGCCTGTCACCAAGCTCTCAGGAGGATGCTTTCCTATCTCTTAGATAGCATCATTCCTGTTTCACAGAAATGGACACGGAGGATCTGAGGCTCTGGCTAAGACACTAAGTGGCTAGCGGTTGACTGAAGTGTGTGTTCTAACGAGCCAGTGGGAAGCCAGGGCCTAAGGAGGTGGTGAGGAGATGCTCTTGATAGCTAGGAAAATATCACACTCACACACACACACACACACACACACACACACAGAGAGAGAGAGAGAGACAGAGACAGAGACAGAGAGACAGAGAGACAGAGAGAGACAGAGAACAGGGGAATTAGACAAAATGGGTTTTGTGTTGTTGAATGCTTCTGGGAGAGTTTGCTGCCCAAAGTAGGGTCGGGGGCTGCTTTTCCATGGGACAGGTAATAGGAATGAGAGCTTTTCTGGACATGAGGTGTGCGTGAGTGTGCTGACAGCCGCATTCTCTGGCACTCTCTAGTGAGTGCAACTCATGCCTGTAAGAGAAATCCTATCAGAGAGTCCCACAAGTGTGTGTGTGTGTGTGTGTGTGTGTGTGTGTGTGTGTGTATACATGTGTGCTTTATGTGTCCATGTTTTGTGTTTCTAGAACAGAAGCCTTAACAGGCTCGAACTTGTGCCCTCAACCCCTCATGGGAAATGGGTAGGGTTCTTTCCCCACAAACTCTAGCCTTCTCCCTTTAGCTGGGAACTTGTTTCAGGGTGGTGGCTCAGCCTTGGTATCTGGCGGTGTCCTAAAGGCAGGGGAGCCATTGAGAAGTATGGTTGCTCCTGCCTCTTTCCTGTGGGAACTGATGTTCACCAGCTGGGTGGAGGTCTCCTGGCCCTCACTTGGGCAGACTTAAGCCTCCTCTTTCCCACACACCCAGGGAGCTGGGGCAGGCGTTCCTAAGTGTGCCCTCTCCTTGGAGACTTTCACCCTTGGGCCTAGCATTTGCCCAGCTCCTCAGTGCATCTCTGAGCCTTCCAGCCTGTGGAGAAGGGGTTCTGACTCCTCTGATGGCTCTGGGTGTGGGTGAGTGGCCTCAGGGAATCCCATGGTAATGGAGAAAGGGGCTGATGTACATACAAGCTCCCTTCCTCGTGGAGTCAAGTTTGAACACTACACTCAACACTGTGTGTGACTCAGGAACCAGGTTCCCCCAAATCTGATTCCCAGGCTCCACTTACCCTGGGAGGTGAGGACTTTCGGGGGGATGTCTGTTTCATCTTTCCTATGAGTCCTCAGACTAAACGCAGGCCCGTTGGCATGCAGTCAGATCTGGTCCGTCCTGCCCCTTCACCACAGAGCTGGTTTAAGCCTTGCCACCTGTCTGCCCACTCCTCGTTCCTGGCTCCACTACCAGCCCAGGGCAGGAGGAGGTTTGGGGGGGGGAAGGGGGGTGTTCCTGACTCAGGCTTACTTCTGGGATGTTGAGGGGGCTGGAGATGAGCATCATCCCTGAGTAACTCTATATTCAGAGTATATCCACATACAGAACAACAGAACAGTCCACTCTGTCCACATCTCATCTAGTAAGCCTGTTGCTCTCAGTCCCAAGAGAAGTCTCAGGGACTCAGCACCACCTGGTGAGCTCACCCAAAGCGCCTGAGTCAGCAGGTCTGGGTGGATGCTGACGCCTGCTCTCCTGACATGCTCTCAGGCGTTGCTGCTGGTGAGGGAGGGCCACAGACTCCACCTTAAAAAACTCTTGCTTTCAGCAGTACCCTGTCCTCACTGGGTGAGCTGGTTCATGGAATGAAGACTAGAGCGAGCGCTCCCCAGCGAGAAGCATGGGTGTGAGTTCTGCCTCAACCAGTGACTGTACAGACTTGTCGACACCCCGAGACTCTCACCTGCAAGCTGAAGGTGGTGACTGCAGTAAGCAACTGGGAAGAAAGCACCTGCAGGGTGCTCAGCCGCAGGTGCTAAGTGATGATGACCCAGAGCCCCGTCCACCTGCAGGGTGCTCAGCCGCAGGTGCTAAGTGATGATGGCCCAGAGCCCCGTCCCTACCCATGAATGCACATTCTCACTGTGCCAACAGTGCTTGGCCTGTCGTTTGGCGTTCACTAATACTACCTGTTCCACCTGTCTGTCCATCTTCTCAGTGCCCCACCTTTGCCCAAAATACCTAGTTTTGCTTTGTTTCTGGAAGAGAGGGAGGCAGGAGGAACCCAGGCAGGAAGTAAGACCTCCTAGGGGTCCAGTTCTGGCAGCTTTCATCCACCCCACCTGGCTGCTGTCCACCAGCCCAGCTGGTTCTAACCTTTGTGTGTGTCTCTACCCAGGGAGATAGGCTGGGAGCCAGCCGATGGAGCAGCAGTCCTGAGAAGTAGGGGAGTGTGAGAGAGGACATCTCTGGAGTGTTGAAGACTGACAGTTCATGTGTGTCGACCGCAGATGCATTTTCTTTGTGGATGTACATGTGTCTGTTCGCATTTGCTTATGTGCAGAGTTGTGTACGAATATGTTTGTGCAGGCAGCCCAGGGCTCAACCACAGGTGTCATTCCTCAGAGCCATCAGCCTTGTTTGGGTTTTGCCTTGAGACAGGGTCACCAAACTAGAGCTTGCCCTTTGGTTAGGCTGCTCTGGCCTAACCAGTGAGCTCTCAAGATCCACCTGTCTCCCCAACCCATCAACCCAATGCTGGGGTCACAGGCACTTGCAGCCATACCCAGAGATGTACATGGGGCCCAGGTACCTCTACTTACAAAGTATTCTTTCCTACTAAGCCGTCTGCTTAGCTTTCCATCTCTCTCTTTCTTTCTTCCTTCCTTTCTTTCTTCCTTTCTTTCTTTCTCTCTCTCTCTCTCTCTCTCTCTCTCTCTCTCTCTTTCTTTCTTTCTTTCTTTCTTTCTTTCTTTCTTTCTTTCTTTCTTTCAAGACTGGCTCTCTTACTGCCCATTTGGCAAAGCTGGCTGGCCAGAGAGCCCAAGGGATCTGCCAGTCTAGGCCGTTCCAGTACTGGGATTACAAGCCGCCATGCCTGGCTTTTTTTTTTTTTAATTACATTTTAATTAGTACATAGTAGTGTGTGTGGGTGTGTTTATATGCATGTAGAAATTCGTGTACCATTGTGTGCATGTCAAGATCAGAGAACACCTTCCAGGAGTTGCCTCTCCTCTCCCTCTGTGAGCTCCAGGACTTGAACGGCAGCCATCAGGCTCCTCTCCGTGACAAGTGCTTTTACTTGCTGAGCCATCTTGCCCGCCCACCTCTGGAGGGTGATCTGGGTCTAGAACTCAGGTCCTTTCATATTCGTTTGGCAGATGCTTGGCTGAACCAACTCCCCAACCCCAGATATATTTTTTTTCTTCTCATCTTACTGATGAGGACATCTAGGTTAAGTGACTGACAAGGTCACATAACAGACCTGAGAATCAGGGCTCTGGACTAGATCTCACCAGGCTCCAGCTTCATCTACACTCTGCTTCCAAAGGGGAACCAACCTCTGGGTGGTGGCTCTGCTCCTGCCACTAGCCCCTCCATCGCCTCCCCCACTCTTCCTGTCCCATTCTTTTGTGCTCTCTCACCTGTACAAACTGCTCCAGGGCCTGCTGGTCTAGGCAGGTGTAGTTCTCTAAGAAGCGTAGCTTTTCCAGCTGGAACTGGTCCCTGGATTGAGCCTCTGCCTGCTTCTCCAGCAGCTGGAAGATGGTAGCCCCAAGCAGTAGGTAACAGATATAGGCCAGAAGCAGGGGCAATACTTGGCCACCCCAGCAGCCGCAGACCCCAGCACGGGGCATGATGTGGCCAGGACTCTGCAGCAGCTGTCAGGGTGGCTGTGGAAGAGTTGGAAGAGGTGAGAGCCCCTGCCACTGCCTGCCCTGTCCTCCACCGCACAGGTGTCTGCGGCAGGGGAGTCTGTTTGAACAGTGCGGTGTGCAAACAGGCCTGCCATCCCCCACCCAGCCTTGTTTTTCCATGCAGAG
>LR752091.1:22347-109331 GCA_902729485.2 Mus minutoides | reverse complement strand
AAGATTTTATTTATTTTATATATATGATGAGTATGCTGTCACTGTCTTCAGACACACCAGAAGAGGGCATCAGATCTCATTACAGATGGTTGTGAGCCACCATGTGGTTGCTGGGATTTGAACTCAGGACCTCTGGAAGAACAGTCAGTGCTCTTAACCGCTGAGCCATCTCTCTAGCCCCATACTGATTTTTTTTTTTAAAAACACTCTTGTTTTAACATACCTCTATCTCAAATGGGTTTCTTTTCAGTTCTCTCGATTTATTTTCCTACCTGAACCTATAAACTAAAATTTAGATCAAAACATACTACAATTTTTCCCCAAGAGAAGAATCAGATACTTGGCTAAGTTGGTCTTGAGTTCCACACAGTAGGTGTAATTGAAATAAAGATCTTCACTGCAATTTGGGTGTAGCAATGAAATCTTTTTCTACCTTGCTTTAATTTGTCCCAAAACGCAAAATGTACAACTTTTGTTAAATTAACATTTTATGCATTTGAATGCTATTGGGTTCACCAGAAAAACATTGCATACAGGTTATGGCAATGTATGCTATAAAGTCAACACCATCAAAAGTTAGCTGGCATTTCACTAAAGTGTCACAGTCACACTAGTAACTTAATAGAACACCTGAAAAGCTCTCTAACTAAAAGAAGAAATGAAAAACCTAAATGAAATAGATGGCAAAAAAATCAAGCTTGAGGCTGAAATCAATAAAATAGAAACAATCAAACAATACAAAAACCCCAATGAAACAAAATTGGTTCTCTGAAAAAATAAATAAGGTTGGCAAACCCTTATTCATATTAACTAAAAGGTAGAGAAAAATGTCTTAGTTAGGGTCTCTATTGCTGTTAAGAGACACTATGACTAAGGCAACTCTTATAATGGACAACATTTAATTGGGGCTGGCTAACGGGTTCAAAGGTTCAGTCCATTATCATCAAGGTGGGAAAAATGGCAGTGTTAAGGTAGGCATGTCACTGGAGGAGCTGAGAGTTGTACATTTTGTTCTGAAGGGAACAGAAAACAGTATCAGGCAGCTTGGAGGAGTGTCTCAAAACCCACCCCCACAGCAACACACTTCCTCCAACCAGGCCATACCTATTCCAACAATGCCATACCTCTTAATAGTGCCACTTTCTGAGACCCAGCATTCAAACACATAAATTTATGGGGACCCAGCAAATTCAACCACTACATTTCACTCTCTGGAATTTAAGGCTTGTTTTGGATAGGCTTGTTCAAACATAGGAGTCTATGGGAGTCATAAACAGCTCTATCATAATGCAAAATATATTCAGTCTACTTCAAAAGTCTCTACAGTCTATAGCAGTCTCAACAGTGCTAAAAGTCTGAAGTTCAAAGATTCCTCTGAGATTCAGGTAATCTTGTAACTGTAATCCCCTATAAAATCAAAATAAAAAAGCAGATCACAGACATCAAAAATCATAGAATATACATTACTATTCCAAAATATCATAGTGAGGGAATACTGGAACAAAGCAAGGCAGGAAACCATCTGGGGAAACTTCAAACTCTTCAAAGCACTCTTCAGTTCTCCAGTGCCCTCCAGCTTTGTTGACTGTAACAACTTTCTTCTCTTGGGCTAGTTCCACTTCCTGTTAGCAGCTTTCCTCAGCAGGTATACCAGACATCTGGCATCTCTAACATCTTGGGGTCTTCATGGTGACTTCAGCTTCTCAGCTTCTTATTTCCATGTCTGGGATCCACACATGATCATGGAATCCATGGTCTTGGGTCACCTCTCCAGCTCTGCCCTCTGTAGCATTCTAGACTCTACTTGATTCCACTCCACTGATGCTGCTGTTCTTGGTGATCATCCCATGGTACTGGCATCTCCGATACACAACATCTCCAGCTCTGCCCTCTGTAGCAATGTAGGTTCAGGTTGATCTATTGTACTGATGCTGCTGTTTTTGGTGATCATCCCATGGTTTTGGCATTTCCAGTACACTGTGATCTTCCACTGTAGCTGTGCTTCACCAATAGCCTCTCAAAGGTTCCCTTCATGGCGACAAGCCTCAACTCCTTTGCATGACCTTCTTTTCTGGGCTATCAACTGCAACTGAAGCTGCACATTGGCCAATGGCCTTTCACAGTGCCAAGCCTCAGCTGCTCTCCATGACCCCTTTATGCTTCCAAGTTCTGCTGCTTGCAGAGGCTGGAATATGTCACTCCCATCCTGTTTTATTATATTATATCACCAGCTTTCTGTTTTCTAACTCCACTGACTAAGCTTGCCTGTCCTGGAACTTGCTCTGTAGATTGACCTTGAACTCAGAGATCTGCATGGCTCTGTGTCTTGAATGCTGGGACTGAAGGAATGTATCACGGTGTCTGGGCCTAAGCTTTTAATTATAGATCTTAATCAAGTTGGAAACTGTAGTTGGTTTAATGCTGCTTGAATTCTATTGCTAATCTGAGACCCCCAAAACTGGTTGCCCCAGAGATGAGAGAGTCTGCACATTTGTAGATGCTGGCTAAGTGACCCTGGCCTCAGTTAACTGTGATTGGTAAATATAGATGCCAACAGCTAATAGCTGAGTAGAAGATACATAGGTGGGGCTTAGGTTACCTGGGCTTGGGACCATAAGGAAGAAGAAGACAAAGGTGCAGAAGAGGAGAAAGAAAACCCACCATGGCTTAGCTGAGCCATAAAAATGTGGTCATGTGAGCTGGCCAATTGGAGTTAAGAGTGGCCAAGGTGGAACATAGCAAATAGTAAGCAATAACTTGGGGTAATCAATAGAAAAATAGATTCTAACAGCTATTGTACTGCCCAGCTATTGCACTGCTCAAGGCATACTAGAAATATAAAGGTTGTGTGTGTCTTTCATTTTAGAAGTCAACAACCAAAGGTGCGGTAAAAACCCCGGGCTGGGGTTTTTAAACATTAATTACATCAGAAAACCTAGAATAGCCATCACAATTCATCCTTGTCAATTTGACACACAATTATGTCTCCTTATATCCAAATGAAAGCAATAACCAGGTCATAGTAATGTCTAACATGATATATCTTGCCCTTAGCCAACTGCAAATGAATGAGTTTAGCTGGGTGGGATGTTGCCCTGAGGTCTTCCATTTAATATCCTTGAACACAGGATTTAGCTCCATTTCATTTCCTGGTGTCTCTTTATTACTTGAACCACACATCATGTGGGTTTTTTTTTCTTTAAAAGCTTGCTATGTTTGATCATAGCACTCCTCATAAGAGTGAACCACAGGACAGAGTCTAAACTTGGTTGATTTGAGATTTCTTTTGTTAATGCAACTAATCTGATCGATCTCTTCACCTTAGCCTCAGGTGGACTCTTTGGATAAGGGCAAAAAGCAGTCATATTCTTCACTAAAACATCACAAGAAAAGTCTCTAAGACACCTACTAAAATCCTCTGGAACATCTAAAGCCAGGATCCCATAGTTCAAATCATGCTCACCACCAATGTCTTCCATATGCCTACTAGGAAGCCCCATTAAGTTCCTCTTAAAGAATTATGCTGCTTTCTCAATCCCAAATCCCCAAATCTACATTCCTCTAAAGAAAAACATGGTCAGGTCTATCACAGCAATACCTGACTCCTGGTAACAGCATTTGTCATAGAGTTTACATTGCTGTGAAGAGACACCATAACCAAGACAATTCTTATAAAGGACAACATTTAATTGGGGCTGGATCACAGATTCAGAATGTTCAGTCCATTGTCATTAAGGTGGGATACATGGCGTTGTCTAGACAGGTATGGTATGGAGGAGCTGAGAGTTCTATATCTTATTCTGAAGGTAACCAAGAGAAGACTGTCTCCAGACAGCTAGAAGGAGGGTCTCAATGCCCACCTCCACAGTGACATACTTCCTCCAACAAGGCCACACATTTTCCAATAAGGCTATAATGCCACTTTATGGGCCAAGCATATTCAAGCACATGGACCTATGGGGGTCAATTCAAACCACTACAAGAAATATACAAATTAACAATTTTAGAAACCAAAAGGGGAACATAACAGCAGACACAGAGGACATTCATAGAATCATAAGGACATACTTAAATAAACCTGTACTACACAAAATTGCAAAAATCTAAAACAACTGCACAAATTTGTCAATATATTCAATATATAAAAGTTAAACCAAAATCAGCTAAGCAATTTAAGCAAACCTATAACTCCTATTGAAATATAAGCAGTCATTAAAATTCTCCCAACCCAAAATAGCCCAGAGCCTGACAGTTTTAAAATTATACCTGACTCAGAGAATAGTTAATGCCAATCCCCTTCAAATTATTTAACAATATAGAAAGAGAAAAAAATATTGCCCAATTCCTTTTAAAAGGCAACAGTTACTCTGAAACTCAAATCCTATTAAAGACTCAACAAAGAAAAGAATTATAGACCAATATTCTTCATGGACATAGATGTAAAAATTCTCAAGAAAATATTTACAAATGAAATTCAAGAATGTCAAAAATATTATCTACCATAATAGTAGGTTTCATCTTACAGATTCAGGGGTATTTCAATGTATATGTCAATAAATGTCATCTAGCATATAAACAATTGAAAGACAAAAAACACATGACCCCTTCTTTAGATGCAAAAAGGGCCTTTTAAAAAACATCTAACACCACTTTATGGTAAAAGCCCTGGAGAGGTTGAGGATACAAAGAACATACCTCAATACAATAAAGGAAGTTTACAGAGTTGCATAGCCAACATCAACTTAAATGGTGGGAAACTTAAAGCACTTCTACTAAAATCAAGAAGAAGAAAAGATTGTCAAGCTTGTCCATATCTATCCAATATAGTATGTGAAGTCTTAGCTAAAGCAATAAGACAGCCAAAGAAGATCAAAAGGATACAAATTTGAATGAAAGAAAATAAAAGTTTCTTTATTTGCAGATGATATGATAGTATACATAAGTGGCCTGAAAAAGTTTCCACCAGGGAACTCCTTCCACTGATAAACACTTTCAGCAAAGTAGCTGGATACAAAATTAACTCCTGCAAATCAGTAGCCCTCCTGTACACAAATGATAGATACAACGAAAAAGAAAGCAGAGAACCAGTAGGTTTCACAATAGCCTCAGATATCTTGGAGCAATAATAACCAAGCAAGTGAAATGCTTGTATGATAAAACCTCTAAGACATTGAAGAAAGAAATTGAGGAAGATATCAGAATATTGAAAGATTTTCCATGGTCATGGATTTGTAGGATTAACAGTAAAAATGGCTATCCTACCAAAAGCCATTTAAAAATCCAGTGCAATCCCAGTCAAAAATACAGTACAATTCTTTATAGAACTTGAAAGTACAATATCCAGCTTTATCTGGGAACCCCCTTCAGAATATCAAACAATCTTGAACAATAAAAGAACTTTTTGAGGTATCACCATAACCAATTTCAAGTTGTAGCACAGAGCTTTAGTGATAAAAATAGTGTGACATTGGCACAAGAAATGGACACACTGATCAATGGAGTCAAATTAGAAGACCCATAAATAAATATACATGCGTATGGATACTCAATTTTTGATAAAGAATTCAGAAACATACACTAGAAAAAAAGATGGCATCTTTAACAAATGTTGCTGGTCAAACTGGATGTTTGCATGTAGATGAATGCAAATAGATCCACACTTATCACCCTCAACAAATCAACTCCATATTATGCATCAAGGACCTTAACATAAAACCAGATATGATGAACTGAAACTAGTAGACGAGAAAGTGGGGAATAGCATGGTATCTCTATCTCTATCTCTATCTCTATCTCTATCTCTATCTATCTATCTATCTATCTATCTATCTATCTATCTATCTACCTACCTACCTATCTACCTATCTGTGTTTATGTGTGTATGTGTATATATATACATACACACACATATATATAAACACATGCATATACATGTATACATATAAACGTATACAAATATGCAAATGTATATATAAATATATATACACATTTATACACATATACATATGTTTATACACACATAGATATGCATATATACACCAATATACAAATATATACACATATGAAAATGTGTATATATATGTATACAGTTTTTTAAATATTGAGAATTAAAATGTAAATTGGTAAAGTTTTAAAAGTTATATATCACACATACAGACACACAATTATATATGTTTATACACACACACACACACACACACACACACGCACACACACACACACACACACACACACACACACACACACAAATTTTCTCCTAAATTTTGAGAATTGAAATGTAAATTGGAAGAGTTTTTAAAATAAATCTTAGTTTGCCCATTAAAATATCAGCTAAAGGAAAGCAGCAGGTGTGTTTTTGATTTCTAAGTCATGGGAAGTCGTATTCCCAATGTCTTTTATTGCTTATCATTAACTCATGTTTTCACTGCAGGGAAAAATTCTCTTCAGATCGACCGAGCACAATGTGCTGTTAATACCTTTTCCGTTTTTCATGGCCTGATTCTTCTTTGAGATGAGAAGGAAAATAACCATCCCTTGAAAAAGAGGAATGTTTTTATTTATCTAACATGGAGAGTTTGAAGTATGTAGCATCTGAAGCATTAGAACATGACCTGCTTGGCCAACCAAGAGTGACAACTGTGGCTTCACAGACAATCTGTATGGAAAACATCCTCACTCAGGTTTACATAAAGCACACACAGTGTAGTCAATATGGCCACAGTTCTCTACAATATTTCTTTTATGCAATCAAATGAATAGCACATTTGTCCCGAGAGTGCTAATGAAACTATTGTAAGGTTATTAGCAAAGCATAGAGTTCTGTGTGGAGAAAATACTTTTATATCCGTGCTATAATGGAATGTAGAATTTCCATAAAGGCTTTCTCTGTCGGGAAAATGTGGCCATTGATTGAGTTGACTTCCCATCAGAGAGTGGTGATTGTCATTGTTTTCAAACAGTGATGATTTTTATATGAACACAAAATACCAATCTATAACTCCCAATAGACTTTCAGAAACAAGAGGGGTGCTAATTCAAGTTCCTTTGTAATTTCCTAGATCTTTCTATTTCTGCTTTAGTCATTCTGAGTCAACTCTGAGGGGATAGGTAGCAGCCTCTATGGAGACAGGGGTCAAGAGTGTGGTCTCTTTTCTTTCTTTATTTTTTTAAAATTTATTATTAGATAATTTCTTCATTTACATTTCAGGTGTTATCCCATAAGTCCCCTATACCCTCCCCATGCCCTGCTCCCCTATCCACCCACTCCCACTACTTGGCCCTGGCATTCCCCTGTACTGGGGCATATAAACATTGTTAGACCAAGGGCCTTTCTTCCCCAATAATGGCCAACTAGGCCATCTTCTAATACATATGCAGCTAGAGACATGAGCTCTGGGGGTTCTGATTAGTTCATATTGTTGTTCCATCTATAGGGTTGCAGACCCCTACAGCTCTTGGGTACTCTCTCTAGCTCCTACATTGAGGACCCTGTGTTCTGCCCTATAGATGATTGTGAGCATCCACTTCTGTATTTGTCAGGGACTGTCAAAGCCTCACAGGAGACAGCTATATCAGGGTCCTTTCAGCAATATCCTGCTGGTGTATGCAGTAGTGTCTGCATTTGGTGGCTGATTATGTGATGGACCACCCGGGTGGGGCACTCTCTGGATGGTCCATCCTTTCATTTTAGCTCCAAACTTTGTCTCTGCACCTCCTTCCATGTATATTTTAATCCCTATTCTAGGGAAGAATAAAGTATCCATGCGTTGGTCTTTCTTGATTTTCTTGTGTTTTGGAAATTGTATCTTGGGTATTCTAGGTTTCTGGGCTAATATCCGCTTATCAGTGAGTGCATAACAAGTGACTTCTTTTGTGATTGGGTTACCTCACTCAGGATGATATCCTCCAGATACATCCATTTGCTCAAGAATTTCATAAATTCATTGTTTTAAATAGCTGAGTAGTACCCCATTGTGTAAATGTACCACATTTCCTGTATCCATTCCTCTTTTGACGGACATCTTGGTTCTTTCCAGCTTCTGGCTATTATAAATAAGGCTGCTATGAACATAGTGGAGCATGTGTCCTTGTTACCAGTTGGAATATCTTCTGGGTATATGCCCAGTAGAGGTATTGCTGGATCTTTTGGTAGTACTATGTCCAGTTTTCTGAGAAATTGCCAGACAGATACTGGCGAGGGTGTGGAGAAAGAGGAACATTCCTTCATTGCTGGTGGGATTGCAAGCTGGTACAACCACTATGGAAAGAGTGTGGTCTCTTAAATGAGATGTCTGTGTTTGTAGACAGTAGAGAGGAAGACAATTAGGTGCTATCTTTATTTTTCATGCAGCTCTAGCATCTTATACCAAATACATATAACTTGCTAAAGTTAAGTTTAAACCTTTATGATCTTCGTCTTTGTTGACACATCTCTCTCTCCTCTCTCTCTCTCTCTCTCTCTCTCTCTCTCTCTCTCTCTCTCGCACACACACACACACAGAACAGCACTGTATGCTGTTCCAACTTTCTCCAACATCTCTTGACTACTGTTTTATACACATCATTTAATTTTGTTTTTGCCAAAGGATTTGTCCATGTATCTTATAGTGACTTCTAGAGAGTTCTATCATTTCATACTATGTATACAAGTTTTTCCTTGTTATCATTTCCTTGTTATCTTTTTTATACCCAACTGAGAAGATACAGGGACTGTGGGAATGGCATCCCAGCTGACAGAACAAGAAACAGGTATCAATAGAGCCAGCCTAAAGGTTAGAGTTAATATGCTATTATGAGGGATCCCATAGAAACCTTGGCTTGTGAAAAATCCACAGATCCTGTAAATTTAGAGCCAAACATCAGAAAATGGCTCTATCTTGCTTCCTCAGTTCAAAAGTTTTTGTACTTATTCATATTGCTCTAAAATTTAAGAAAGAACAATTTTCCTTTTCCAATTAGGAAATAACATGAAATGACTGTTAGAAAGAATGACTTTGCAAACATTCTCTCTCTCTCTCTCTCTTTCTCTCTCTCTCTCTCTCTCTCTCTCTCAAAAGCACACACTCATGCATGTATACATGCACACACATACACACATTCATACACTTAGAAACATACACAGACACACACACACAGACACAGACACACACACACACACACACACACACACAGACACAGACACACACACACATACACTCCAGGTTACTCAAATATGTCATGAAATTAGAGACCACCATTGTGGAGTAGTGTTGATAGAAGTGAAAAAAACAGGGAAACTAGTCACACCTGTGAGTGAGTAAAGTGTCTACAGAATGGCTGTGTGTGTGTGTGTGTGTGTGTGTGTGTGTGTGTGTGTGTGTGTGTGGAGGAGAGAGAGAAAGAGAGAGAGAGAGAGAGAGAGAGAGAGAGAGAGAGAGAGAGAGAGAGCGCAAGGGAGGCAACACAGAACAACTGAATAGAGTTTTATTCTTTCCACTTCCATTGCTTTCTAATGAATGAAGAGAAAAGAGGCAAATGTAAAACCGAGGAGAACCCGTGTTTGCCCACATAGATGTCTATATAATAGGTACATGTAGTTCCTGCAGAGAACAGAAGTCTGATGACCCACCATGTGGGTGCTGGGAACTGAATCTAGGTCCCCTTCAAGAGCAGTCAGTGCTCTTAACCAAAGAATAATTTCTTTATCTCTACATGTATTACAAGAGTGAGTGTCTGGGCAAGGCACAAGAATGCATAGTTAAGTTGGAGGACAATTTACAGATAGAGTTGTTTCTTTTCATCCATCATATGGGTTCTTAGGATAAAATTCAGATAATCAGGCTTGGCATCAATAGCTAAGTCGTTTCTCCTACTCTATGAAGTTCATTGATTATAAATTTCTTTTGCAATAAGAAAATTTTGTAATCACATTAAATATCTTTCTGACCAAATTATGTGACTGATACAGCCTTTATTTGGTAATAAGTATTTTAGAGGGTAAGTTAAAAAACCCTGAAAATATTGGTTACTTAATACTAATGCTGCAGCTTTTGCCACATGAATATAGGGAAATACTATAGTGTTAACTATGGATATCCTTTGATGCTCCCAGTTGCTACCATTAGGGTAATGGTGTTATGTACATTAAAACATTTATTAATTCTTTGCAATATCAGACTTTAAAACTAATATCTGATAGGTAAGTGACCTTTGAGAGTTGTTCTTTATCATAAGGGGGTGATTTTGTTTTTCATATTGATGAGCATAGTTGCAGGTTGGGAGCATATGGTATCTTTCCTCAGTCCCTCCAGCCCAATCTGTTGGTGTAGAACACTTTCAAAGCTACTTTTCTTTCCACTGTAAGTTTTTAGGAAAGGAAGGGGCATGCTTTATGCTTGGGTATTTTCTAATGACTGATGCACCTCTTTGCTGGGGCCTTCAAGGTCCCATAAGAGCCATTAGTCTTATAGTTTGTCACTGTGCTGGGGCAAAAATGTGATGACAGTCATGCATATTTTCTCATAAAAGCCTATGAAAAGAGAAATGTTATTTACTAAAAACCCAATAGACCTTTCCATGGACTTTCTCAGAAAAAGAGTTCCATCCTTTCACTCTACTGGCAATGCAAATTTGGATTATCGAAGGGCCAGAGACACATTGTCTTTGAAATAGAGGAGATCATACAAAGAGAATGTTATGTTTGGCACATTCTTGTAATTTCAGGTCTCAGATGACTGAGCTAGGAGACTTGCAGATACAAGGCCATCTTGGGCTATACCATGAGACCCTGTCCAATAAAACAAAAAACTCCATTAATACCATTTGACCAACCAACTAATCAACCAACTAACCAATCAACCAGCCAACCCACCCACCTACCAAATAAAGCTGACATTCATAAAATGAAAACGGAAAGAGAAAAGAAAGGTCACACCTGCTTCATTGTCTTTGAGTACAAGACATCATTCCTTCTATTACGTAAAATCTAGTTATGTTAGTTCTGATTTTAAGGAACAATTTCTTTTAATTCTATAATTTTTACTACAAAAATCTTGTTTTTTAAAATTTCATGTTCAAATATTTTATTTCTTGTACGACATAGCTATTAATGCTTATGTTGGGACCCTCGGATAACTGGGAAATATTAGCAATATATTCCTTTGGCCTAAATAAGTAACACAGACACAGATTCATGTGCATCTGGACTCATGTACTTACAAAATGTGTTCTGCAAGTTTCTGTGGGTATAGCTCAGTGCTGGAGTACTTAACTTGGTGTGCATGAAACCCAATATCATTCCCAAATACACATATGCACACACCCTTCTCCACCAAAACTTTCCTCCCAACTGCATTTTTCTGTTAACTAAACAGTCTATTTGAAGAACGCTTTGCTGAAGTCAGTTATTGTTTGTACCTGTGACTGCAGGACTCTTGCATCTGAGCATCTTCTCCTCTGTGCCATGTCTTTTTAGCCCAGTTTCTGTATACACTGCTGTCTCTTGGAGCTGGCTACTGAGACTTCTTTATGAAGTTTTGTTTTAAAATACATGAAATTTCGAAGGCCTCATTATTCATATGTTCAAGGTATTCAGTATACATTTCAAGTAGTCACCAAGGAATAGCTCAAAAATACATTCATAGTGTTCTCTTCTGACAGTTATAAGAACTATTAACACATATCTGTTAAACATGCTAATTGATGCACTGTAACATTCCACATGTGCATATACTATGGAATACCATCCACATAGCTTCCCTAGTGTAAGGGAAGTATAGGGAAAAATCTAATAGAAAATATATAAGTAATATGTAGCACTGAATATGATGGAGAGGAGAAGTGCCATGGGAGAAAAGAATAGAGCCAGGGACACTGATGGTAGGAAGTGGAATTTAGAGAAGAGAGTGCAATATTAAATAAGATAGGCAAAGGTTTACTTATTGAGTGAATGGTGGAACAGAGATTCAAAATGCCTTTGCTCAAGGACCTCATGCACTTCACAATCATCCTTGTTTTTTCTCTCTTACACTGCACATCCAGCCCTTCAGACAATCCTTTGCACATTCTTCAATCTGAATACTTCCAATGGCCTGTAAGAGTAGGGAGCCCTCAGGAAAAATATAAGCAGTAACCCATTCAAAGCTCCCTCTTTCCGTCCACTTTCCTCTTGTCCATTGGAACAACATCCAAGTTCACCAACAACTTTGACTTTTAGACACCGACAATAGTCAAAGAATCGTTGTTAAAAATTTTTTATTTATCACTAAATAAGTAAATAAAAACTCTATCCGAGAGTGTATCAGAAGTTAAATAATACTTCGATACCCAAGTGAACTTGACCGGGATAGAGATAAGAAGTTCACGACCCAATGTCTACACACGGTTCATGCCTAGCTTTAGATTTCTGATTAACATTATAAAAAACCCACATAATTTAAAAGACATAAAAGGATATATAGTAAAATTAAGTCTTCACATCTCTTTCTAGGCTATCTCTAGGAGAAAACTACCAACTCTTTAAACTATTTCTAAAATTATCATCTGCATTTGAAAGTGTATATACATCTATAGGTTATTTATTTTTAAACACACAAAGCAATTTCTTTTAGCATGCTTTCTATACTTAGGTGTATGTTGAATTTTAATCACATAGATGGACTTTGACAGAGGCATAATTGTTCATTTCTGTTGTACCACTGACAGATATTTGGGCTGATTTCCATTTCTTTCTCCCTTTCTCAATACAGCATTTCTTTTTTTTTCACTGAAAAGAATATTTTTCATACTGTCTTAGTCAGTGCTGTATTGCTGTGAAGAGACTCCATGACCATGGCAGCTCTTACAATAAAAAGAAATCATTTAATTGAGGCTTGCCTACATTCATAGTTTTGGTCCCTTATCATCATGGTGGGAAGCATGGTGACATGCAGGCACACATGCATGCTGCTGGAGAGGTAGCTGGTGTGTGTGTGTGTGTGTGTGTGTGTGTGTGTGTGTGAGAGAGAGAGAGAGAGAGAGAGAGAGAGATAGAGAGAGAGGAAGAGAGAGGGAAAGAGAGAGAGAGGGAGAGAGAGAGAGAGAGAGACAAGGCCTGGGTTGAGCATTTGAAACTTCAAAGTCCACCCCTAGTGACACACTTCATCCAATAAAGCCACATCTACTCCAACAAGGCCACATTTTCTGTCAAGTAACACCACTCTCTAATGACCAAGCATTCAAATGTGTGGTCCTATGGGGGTGCCATTCCTATTCAAACCATCACATACACAACATATTTTGATCATGGCTTTCCTCCCTAATCTTTTCCCACATCCTTTATTCCTCCCCATCCATCCAACTCCATGCCTTCTTTCTCTTTTAAAAACAAACAGGCAAATAACAACAAACAAACCAGAATAAAATAAACAGAAAAAAGCATGAGAAAGACATAAACATGTACACATACACACACACACACACACACACACACACACACACACACATACACACACACACTTTAACCAACCCCCAAATCAGAAACCATAATAAATAAGCTGAACGCCCAAACAAAGCATTATGAAACAAACAAAAATGTCTCCAAAAATAACATTGAGCGGTCTGTGTTGGCCATCTATTGCTGGGCATGCAGCCTGCCCTTATGTACGTTTTGTATGTCTAATGAGACTTCATTGCAGAAAACTAATTTTTTCTTTGTAAGTAGTTAAAAATTGGAGACAAGTTCTGGGTTAGGGACAGGTGCTTGTCTCTACTTCTCCCTCTGAGGGCTGGGACCTTGTCTGGCTTGAACCTATGTAGAACCTGTACAGACTGCTACAATCTCTGTGAGTTCATGCATGTGTTGGCCCTTTTGTTTTCTTTGGTGTCCTCGATCCCTACTAACTTAAAATCTTTCCACCTCCTCTTCTGTATAGTTCTCTGAGTCCCGAGGAGGTTTGAGAAAACAGCTCTTTTAAGACTGAGTGTTCCAAAACACACATTGAAAGAGTTAAAGAGATCATGTGTGAAGCTGAATCCAAAGGATGGACCCGATGACTGCGGCTGCCAGGGATCCATCCCACAATCAGCCACCAAACATAGACACTATAGCATATGCCAGCAAGATAGTGCTGAAAGGGCCCGCATATAGCTGTCTCGTGGGAGACTATACCAGTGCCTGGCAAACATGGAGGTGGATGCTCACAGTCAGCTATTAGATGGAACACAGGGTTCCCAAGGAAGGAGCTAGAGAAAGTACCCAAGGAGCTGAAGGGGTCTTCAACCCTATAGGTGGAAGAATAACATGAACTAACTAGTACCCCCTGAGCTCATGTCTCTTGCTGCATATATAGAAGAGGATGGCCTAGTTGGCCATCATTGGGAAGAGAGGCCCCTTGGTCATGCAGACTTTATATGCCCCAGTACAGGGGAATGCCAGGGCCAAGATGTGGGAGAGGGTAGGTAGGGGAGCAGGGCCGGGAGGGGGGGGGTATAGGGAACTTTCTGGATAACACTTGAAATGTAAATGAAGAAATTATCTAATAAAAGTTGGAAAAAAAAGATTGAGTGTTCCAAGATCTCTCGCTATCCACACAATGTCTAGTTCTGGAATTTTGTATTAGTTTCCATCTAATTAGCTTCACTGACAGTGTATGAGTGATACACTGATCTATAGTTATAACAGAATGTTATTAGGAATGATTGTATTACTCTGTTCCTTTAGTAGAAGAATAGAGTTTGTTTTTTCCTCTGGGTCCATAGCTTATCTAGTCTCAGGGTTTTGGTCACCTAAGTAATGTCAGGTATGAGTTCCAGCTCATGGATAGCGCTTTAAGTCTAATCAGATTGTGCTTGGTCACTCCTACAACTTTAATCCCATTATTGCACTAGTGTGCCATGTAGGCAAATCACCACCGTACATTGAGCAGTTTATTGGTGAGTTGGTATTTACCATTATTCTCTGATAATATACAGGGCAACTTTTAGTACCATGGTTACTATGGGTAAAGGCTGTAGTTAGGTACTTGTTTGACTTATCCATATTCAATGAGATATGCAGATATAGTCCTTTGAAATAGGGTTTTATGATTAGTTCGTGGAAAGCAAACAATAGCCTTGGTAGTCACATGAATTGGGGGTATTCTTGGGGCCCCTTTGACCATCAGTTGAGTCAAATGTAACCCATTACTGGCATTATAGGATTGATTTATTGGCAAGAGATGTTTTGTTGAAGCTTTGTGTTCCCCACTAAGTGCTTTTGCTTATATTTCTACTCTACATATATATTTTTAAATAAACTTCTACTATGTTAGAGTTCCACATTACCTCTCAAATGGCCTTTATTTCTGTCTTCCCCATATTCCCTCCTTTACTCCTTCCTCTTCTCCATTTAATCCTCTCATTCTACTCTCCCAATCTCCCCCTAATGTATTATTTTCCCTTCTTTGTAAATCCTTCCCTTTCCTCATGGCCCTTCCTTTAAACCCAACATCTGTGATTATATGGACTATAGCATGTCTATCAAAGGATTAAAAGGTAACATGCACATGTAAGAGAATCATACCATATTTGTCTTTTTGGGTCTGGCTATTTCACTCAGGATGAAGCTTTTTTAGCTGCATCTATTTCCTGTGAATTTCATGATTTATTATTTCATACTTCTGTCATTGCAATGCCTCTTTTGTGGGTGTGCCAGAATAACTATAGAACAAAGCTTTAGAGAAAGAATTGTTGTATCAAGTTTTAATTTTGGAAGCTATTGTCACATCTTCTTCCATGGGAAATTAACCATAAGTACTGTCCCCAACAAAATGTGAGGGCATGCACATTGTTATGTTGTGTGATATCAAAACTTGTTCTTCTAATTGTATTTCAAATTAGCTATAGGTTACTAGTAAAAATCATATTATAATAGTATAAGTGCAATAAGATGGTGAGTGAAATTTCCTAAATCTTTCAGGTATCTCATTGGCAAGCTCCAGAGTTAATCATGATTAGGTCCATCTGTTACAGCTTATAAGATCTAGTATGTATGTATGTATGTATGTATGTATGTATGTATGTATGTATGTATTATCTATCCTATCTATCTATCTATCTATCTATCTATCTATCTATCTATCTATCTATCTATTATCTACCTATCATCTGTCTCTACATATCATCTATATGAATGTTTATGTCTATATAGTTCTTTTATATACATGTATAAGCATTATAGAGTAATGGTTGGCAAAAAAAATGACAGCTTGATGATATCTTTTTGGTGAGTACATACAATGCTAGTTTATTGTTTTTTGTTTCTATATGCTATATTATGTACCATAGGTATTTAATCTATATTGTATGAATGGAAGTTTAAAATAAATACATGTTATCATTGCAAGAAGTGATGGAATGCATTATTTGCATGTATATACATGTACTATGTGTGTTCCTGGTACTTATGGACTTCAGAAGAAGGCATTGATTTTTTTTTCTGCTCTTTTTTTTTATTAGATATTTTCTTAATTTACATTTCAATTGCTATCCCGAAAGTTCCCTCCGCCCTCCCCCCTCCCCCCTGCCCACCCACTCCCATTTCTTGGCCCTGGCATTCTCCTGTATTGGGGCATATAAAGATTGCAATACCAAGGGGCCTCTCCTCCCAATGATGGCTGACTAGGCCATGTTCTGCTCCATATGGAGCTAGAGACACGAGTTCTGAGGGTTCTGGTTAGTTCATATTGTTGTTCTTCTTCTAGGGTTGCAGACCCCTTCAACTCCTGGGGTTCTATCTCTAGCTTCTCCATTGTGTGGCCCTGTGTTCCATCTTATAGATGACTGTGAGCATCCACTTCTGTAGGAGACAGCTATATCAGGGTCCCTTCAGTAAACACTTGCTGTCCTATGCAATAGTGTCTGAGTTTAGTGACTGATTATGGGATGGATCCCGCAGTGGGGTAGTCTCTGTATGGTCCATCCTTTCGTCTTCGCTCTAAACTTTGTCTCTGTAACTCTTTTCATGGGTATTTTGATTCCTATTCAAAGGAGGAATGAAGTATTCACGTGCTGGTCTTCCTTCTTGATTTTCTTTTTTGAACTGTAGTAACAGATGATTGTAAACTGCCATGCGGTTGCTGGGGACTGCGTATGTCTCCTCTGTAAGAACATCAAATGTTCATTCTCTTCTTTGCCTTTGTTCATTTTCCAAATTGGGTCAGCTGATTTTTGGTTCTTGAGTTGTTTTCTTTTTATGTTTTGATGTCAAGATGCAAGAACACATAATTGTTCCTGAATAAATGATTTCAAAGAAACCCATTCCTATGAATATCTAAGAAACCAGAGACTTACCTTGTATCATACATCCAAATCTGCTCAAAAAATTAGAAGAAAACAGAGAGAAATCTTCACACTATAAAGAACTTTTGAATATGGCTTAACAGGCAGGCAGAGAAAGAAATCAGATGTACAGAGTTGCATCAAATCACAGAGCTTCTGCATGGCAAAGGAAAGAATAATGGTGGGAGAATGTCATTGAAAATTATGTATCTGGGAGTTGGTGGTTCTTTTCCTTACTGCTGAATACCAGGACCAAAAACATGGGAGAAAGAAAGGCTTTATTTAACCAGTTCACTGTCCATCATTAAGGGAATTCAGGGAAGGAATTCAAGCAGATAATTGAAGCAGAAGTCATGTTGGAACACTGCTTGGTGGCACTATTGCTTCTAATTAAGAAGCTTAATTAGCTTTCTTATTTCTCAACTGAACCCCTTCACAGGTAACTCTAGGCAGTCTCATGCTGACAGTTAAAGCCAAGAAGGACAATGGTTAATGTTGAAATTATATGCTGAAGTAAAATACTAAATCATAAGTTAGTGAAACTTTGTTGGAGTGGATTGAATATATTACAATGTGCAGAATGTCTTCGTCAGGATAGAAGAGGCTGGAATAATATAGAAAATCTTAAAAACATGCCAGCTTCAAAACAGCAAAAACCCCTAAACTATAGTTGCTCAGTGAGTCATGTCACACACAGTCTATAACTTTACCTATCTTTTTTTAAGAATTAGAGACAGATGTTTATTTTAAACTCTGATCTACCAAATTAGCATTTCCCACCAACTCCGGGAACAGAGATCTTCACAGTCTTCATTATTTGTTTGTTTATTTGCTTGTTTAGGTACTGTCTTTGTAAGGGCCGTGGCACCCCCATTGCTGTCATTTCTGATGCCTGCTTAGCCTCTTTTGCTCCAGAGGCAGCCTGTAGAGTCTGCTCTCCCTGAGCTTTCCCAATTTCTGATTTCTGATTCCTCTTGACCATTACACCAGCAAGAGATGCATCAGTGACAGCTCCCTGGAATTTGACTGCTTGGCAGGTTCTTTCCTTGGGAATTTCTCCTTTCTGTAGAGGACAGTACAGTTTAACTGCTGAGGATTCCTTTTGGAAATGAATCACAGACTTGTATTTTGTATTAAGAAACCGGAAAACCTTCCAGTTGGTCCTGGCATAGTGCTGTCTGTGTCCGGGGTAGATATTGGACTCCCCTGAAACTGCACAGCTTGACTTTCATGGTGATAGCTGAAGACCTGCCAGGGAAAAGATGGCCCCTATTTTTTTTTTTTTAATGTTCACACTGAGTGTCACCTTTAGGGGATAGCTGCATGAGGCTGGGATTGGCATTATTTTTAATTTCTGTGATTGTCACACCAGCAATCTTGGGATCATTCAATTGGGAGTCAAATTATCATTCTAATAGAGAACAACAGAACTGTTTCATCCTGTCCCTTCTATTCTTTACTTCTTGTAAATATTATGGCATGTCTCTTCCCCAGAGTAAGAAGTGGTTGTAAGCATTTTAGTTTAGTGGATTCTATTTACTTTAAGTAAAAGTACATGCAAGTCTAATTAATAAGTCTTGGTAATGTTACCAGTGTAATGATGAAGAGAAATATCTGGCATATTCTGATATAATCACATGGCAAAGTGAAGCAGCTGAAAAATGGAAATAAAAAGTAAAAAGATTATTATTTTTGTCAGTTATATTATAATTTAAAAAAGTGTAAACCTACCATGGGCAAGACAAAGATGGAGTGAGGAAAACAAAGGCGTGTGTGTGTGTGTGTGTGTGTGTGTGTGTGTGTGTGTGAGCACATGCATCTTTGTGCTCCTGGAGGTGGGGTGGGGGGAGAAAGTGAGCTAAGGGAAGGATGTCTCAGGAGACAGCAGGACATTTACCACTCAGAGACCATTTCTGAAATGTCTAGGTGATCCTCATTAAATGCTCTTTATTTTTGGATCTTCCTGGACTATTATGAAATGGCTAAAAGGATAGGATAATGTATTCACCACACAAGCTAGGAAGGCCTTAGAGAAAGGGAGCATGACATTTTCCCTCACAGCTGAGAGTCATGGTGAATTAGACTCTAAAATATCTCTGAGAAATTATTACTGAAAAATGAGATAATACCTAAATTCTAAATAGAATATATTGCCATCTAACACAAACTTGCATATTTTATTCTTCCCCATAAAACAATAAATTATATTCATTTGTCAGTAATGGCCTATCAGTGAGCTAAAATTTAATTAAAAATCAGGGAATTGACTAAATTTATTTTATTAGGAGAATAATAACTAGAAATATGACCTTTCCAAATTAAACAGGAAGAAACTTCCAGTGTCCTCTCTGGATTCCTGTTAGGGACACGTGACTTTTGGTTACTTACAATTGTCACATCATTTTAACTTTCTTATCAGTAAGTTGAAATATTTTATGATAATTACTTTTCAAACTTTTGAAGCCACAACCATATGCATTGGTTTCTAGACACAATTCTCTTACTTTATAACTATGACTGCCTGGATGAACTTCTACTATCTTCCTCCAGGGTGGTATCATGTAGTGACTCAGTAACCCATAATAGATGGGCTGATGGAGCTAAGAACAATATCAGGAAAAGATCATTTAGTAAATCAAGAGAACAACATGTGTGACCTCTGGCTGTTAATCTGTTTAGTTAATCTATTTAGTGTGTGTGTGTGTGTGTGTGTGTGTGTAAGTGCAGGCACATATGCTTGAGTGCGTGTGCATGCAAAAGAAGGGTAGGTGAACATGTGTCAGCACACATGGAGGCCTGAAGTCAACCTTGGGTGTTGTTCCCAGGATCTGTCCATTTTGCAACTTGATACAGGGTCTATCATGCGGACCCCCACCTTTATTTTTTGTGATAAAGTTCCTCTCTGAGGATGTGGAGCTCACACTAATTATGCTGGAGTAGCTGGTCAGGAAGCTCCATGAATTTTCCTGTCTCCACCTTGCCTACATTGTGATTATAATTATATGCTTTTTATAGGGGTCCTGGGGACTGGACTCAGAGCTTCATGTTTGCATAGCAACTGCCTTTACAACTCAGCCTCTTCACACCTGCTCTCCCTATTTTTTAAAGTCTAAAAAGGCAGACACAGAAAGAGGGAGTGAAGAATATTGCATTAATACACGTAGTTTGCTTAAATTTGGTAGTGCATATCTGTAAACTATGCATGTGGGAGGTAGAGGCAGGAGAAGAACCTCAAGCTTGATCCTGGCTACCTGGTAAGCTCTAAGCTAGCCTGGGACTCTTGAGAACTTGTCTTTAAAACAAACAAACAAAATTCCATGTAATACAATGGTTGCTTAGAATTTGAGTTCTCATCCTCTACCAACTAATGAACTGTTACTGACAGTGTGTATTAGTTACAACTAAAGTAGAAAAATACCTCTTGGTGGATGAGTTTTCACTTAGACATTTCAGTCAGCAGGGATTTGAGTCCTGTTGTGGTATTATTACAGCTAGTGTGACATAATTTCTCAGAATCAATCACAGGCAAGCTTTGGAGTAAATACCTTGCTTTGGTGCTTTGCTGTGGTGGTTTGAATGAGAAACGTATACCATATACTCAAGTTTTTGAACACTTGTTCCCTTATTGGTGGTGATGTTTGGGGAAGTTATAAAACTTAGTATGTGGAGCCTTGCTGGAGGAAGTATGTCATTGGGGGTGGACTGTGAGTGTTTATTGATTTGACCCAGTTCCAGTTCACACTGTGATCTCTCTCTCTCTCTCTCTCTCTCTCTCTCTCTCTCTCTCACTCTCTCTGTATGCATGTGAGTTTGGGGTTGAGATATGACCGTCTAGCTTCCTGCTGTGGCTGCTTACTGCCATGCCTTCCCCACCATTATGTACTCTGTCTGGAACTGTAATCTGAAATAATCTTTCTTTCTTAAATTGATTTTACTCATGTTATTTTATTGTAGAAACAAAAAGTAACTCCTACATCTTTTTTTTAAAATGTCACCCATTTTAAATTAAACATTTGGTTTTGCTGTAACTATCACTATTTTACAGATATATGACTGGACAGGTGTCAACTCATTTCTACTGAAACCATGCAAGTAGGAGGAGTTAAGTTATCTGCTTAGCAGGCTGGAAAGTTATCCCCATATAAGAAGGAGAATTTCTTAATTTCAGTTTAAAAGTCTCTCATGCTGAAAGGTTATGTGAATCTATAATATAGGTCTCTCCCTCAAAACAGACAGACAGACAGCTCTTCCCAAACTGATAATATACAACATTTCTATAAGAATTGTCTATAATTCTGAAGACTTAGTCATCATTAATTGTCTTAGTATATGCTTGTCTTTAAATGAATAATTGGGCTAGGTATAAAATAATGATGGCCATCTATTTACTTTTAAAGCTTGATGTGTATTATATGTTCTTAGGTTTGCTAATGAGGAATATGGTATTATTAGGATATGTTTGCCTTAGGTGAGTTAGCATTTCTCCCTTACAACTTTTAATGTTGTTTCTTAAGAAACATTTTCACAAAACTAATTATTTGATTAAACTTCAATGGTTGTGGAAAGGCTGGTCCACAGACTAATTAAAATTTTTCTTGGGCTCTCTTAAGCACTCTTAATATTCAATCCTTCCCTCCTTAGTGTCTGACATAAAATCTTTGAGACTATCAAGTGAACTCTCTGGAGTGCATTAATTTAACAAAGCACTGGCGTCCACCCACTCCAGTGCTAAGAATGTCATCAGACAGCATCTGAGGCTTACAGCAGAGATTTCCCACCTGATGTTTCCACCATTGTATTTTTAAAAGATCTTGATTTATGACTTTCTTAATCCTGTTACTCTAAAACTGTAATCACTGCTGGAATGAAATTTGGGGTAAGCTGAAACTGTATCCCTGGGCCATGGCCACCCATATTTGAGTTGAGAATAAACTTCTATGTTGTGGTTTTAACATTATGCCTAAGGCATGTTGTAGAGAGGTTCTTCTCTGGCCAATTCTATTTTGGATCCTGTATCTCTCTTATGTTTGGCTGTTCATTTTTCCCTCTGGGCTTAGGGAATTTTCTGCTATAATTCCATTGAATAAAGTGTTATGTTTTTATACATTGTCTCAGTTTCTTCTACCCTGTGCATTTATAGGTTTAGCCTATTGATTGTGTTTCAGAGTTTTTGGAATTTTTGTTCATGATCATTAACTTGTTTCCTTATATGTGTCTGAATGTATCCTTGTCAATCTTGTCCTCTAGCCTTGAAATTTGTTTGTTTTTACCTCATCTAGTCTTTGAGTCTTTTATATAATTACCAACTTTTTTTTAAAAGCAGGTTTCTGAAATCTTTTTGTCCCCTAGCATTTCAACTCTTTAATATCTTGGTTTTGATATATGTATGTATGTATGTGTGTATGTGTGTGTGTGTGTGTGTGTGTGTTTGAGTGTGTGATGTGTTTCATGCATCTGTGTAGATGGGTATGTCATTTTCTGGCTTTTATTTTCTGTCCCCCCCCCCCCTATTTCTGTTTGTATTTATTTATTTATTTATTTAGTCTTTAGAAAAGGTCTTAGTGCAGTATTTTGGCAAGCCTAGAATTTGATATGTAGATGAGATTGACCTTTGATCAAATTGTCCTCAAACTCACAGATATTCACCTGCCTCTGCTTCAGAAGTACTGGGATTAAAGTTATGTGTCAGCATGCCCAGCCTATTTTTTTCTTTTATTTGAGGTATATTTTATTGATGAGTTGTTTTACTTGGAATTATTATCTCCCTCCTACTTATAGGCTGACTGCAGTAACACATATGAAGGTTTAACAGCTGTCCTGGTGGCTCACTGCAGAAGCTCGTATGGCCCCATAAGTTTCAGAGTCTGTGGCACTGGTGATTATTAAGAAGCATAGTTTACAGTGTTTAGAGCTAAGGACATTACTTATAAAGTGGAAAAATGAGAAAAGAGGCAATAGTGTATGAAAGAGGCAGAAAGAACATGGGTTTCATACATGAGAAATAACATAGAAAACATTATGGAACATGTGTAAGAAAAGAAACAAAGCATGTAGAATAGATAGACCAAAAGGAATACATTTTATAAACAAAGCAAAACAAAACAAATAGCAAACATAAAAACAACAGAATGGAAGATTTCATAACATGGGATGAAGGGAATACAGGCTCTCCCTCTTCATTGTCTGTCCTAGTTGCTTCTGGAAGCTGAGAGAGGATTGCGAATCTCAGTGTCTCAAAGGAGCTGGGTAGGTGCACTCCTGTGGAGAGGAGCTTTGGTGAGCAAGCTCGCTGTGGGGCAGGGTCCCAGTGTGTTGTCTGTTCCCTTCCAGTACAGCGCCATCGTCAGTGTTTTGGGAATGTTCTTTCCATGTGGAGTTTGTTTGTGATTGAGGCTCTGAGGGGTGTGCAAGGCCTCACTTTCCTGTGTTTACGTTTTTCTGCCTGTGTTTTCATTGGCGAATTTTGCACAGCCAGGGCAGAAGCTGGGGATGGCTCATTCTCCAAGGCGCCTGCCAACAGTGTCAGCGTCAGGCTCTAGAACCGTACTCTGCCAGGTCTCCATCGTTCAAGCTGCTTCTGCGTCTTTTTCTCTGGTATCACCAGCCTGAATGGAGTCTTGAAAAGCCTGTTCAGTCTCTTCAGCTCTATGTTGTAGAAGCAACATGTTTGGAAGGGACCGTGCTTCCTGGAGGTGTCCCCTGAGCTGTCTTGGTCTGCGCAGTACAGTGTAGCTGGGCACTGGTTGCTAGTTACTTCTGGCTGTTGTGTAGACAGTGTGGTGTTTTAGGTTGAATTACTAATGCTTACTAAGTTGCTAACAATGGAGTGTGGGTGGAAGTGATGGTACATGTTTCAGTTGTAAGCTTACTCTCTATTCAGTCTGCTGTCACAGCTATCTCTGTCTGACATTTTGCCCTTTTTCTTTCTCATCTCTTGGATTAAGTTATATAATTTAGGCATTGTCATTGTTCCATTTTCCTTCTTTACTGGTGTGAAAGTTTCTTTAAAAACTTTCGTATGAACATCAATCACAGAAAACACACCTATATATTTAAGATCTATATCTTTTACTCAAACTAAATCTGTCATTTATCTAAATGTATCCTTCTATCTCCCTATCTATCTCCCTATCTATCTCCTTATCTATCTATCTATCTATCTATCTATCTATCATCTTTTACATATCTTTTCATAAACCATCTATCTCTATCAGTCTATCATATATGTATGTATCAATCACTCACTCAATGAATTACATATCTATCAATCATCTATATATAGAAAAATTTAAATCTATCAGTCATCTATATATAGAAAACATCTTTTTCTATCATCTATCTAAATTTATCTATCATCTATCTATCTATCTATCTATCTATCTATCTATCTATCTATCTATCTCTCCCTCTCTATCTCTACCTTCCTATCATTCATCTATCTATCTATCTATCTATCTATCTATCTATCTATCTATCTATCTATCTATCCACACACACACAGAACTCCATTCTTTATGCATAGACATTTCAGTGTAGATTATAGGATTAATATTAGAGGCAATATCATTTCCAAACACACTTTATACATCTTCCTTCACCATGTGGGTGCTATGAATATTCTGATTTAAAAAATTCTATTTTGGAGAAAATATAATTTGACAGGGCCTTAATGTCAATTATATATAAAGAACTAAAATAACAGCATAAACAAGCAAACAATCCAATTAAAATGAACAACTTGCCTAAATAGACGTTTCTAAAAAAAGACATGAAAAATGACCAATAAGTGTATGAAAAAATCTCAACACTCCTAATTACCAGGGAAATGTCAAACTATAATGAAATACCAACTCACCTCAGTTAGAGTGAGTACTATTAAAAAGTCAAAAATAAATAAATAAATAAATAAATAAAGACTCCAAAACAAAACAAACCTTTAACAAATCCTGGGTAAAGATAAACTCTTATATATTGTTGGTGGGAATGTAAATTAGTATAGCCATTATGGAAAATACTATGGCATATCTTCCAGAAACTAAATTGCAGCATCGGGCATGCAGTCAAAGAAAAGGAAATCAGCGTGTGGACAAGATCCCCTGCTCACCCACTGTTACTGCACTCTTGACAATAGCCAAGAGGCAGAATCAACCAAGGAGTCCATCAATAGGGAAGGGGTACAATCAGAGCATGCACACACAAAAGGATATTCCTGAGCCATGTGTGAGAGAGAAATCCTGCTATTTGTAGCAACATGTTGACATTGAGGATATCATGCAAAGTGAAATAAAGTCATGTAGAGAAAGATGAACAGCACATGCTCTTACATGCAGGAGCTATGGAGGTAGTCACAGAAAAGGAGACTGGGGCAGTACCTAGGAGAGCCTAGAAAAGGGGGCAGGAAGCTTAAGAGAGGATAGATAGTAAATAGGTATAAGAGTGAAGTTGGACATTAGGGACACCTTCTGATATTTTATGGCATAGCAATGTAAGTATGATCAGCAAGAACAAGTTCTTCTGAGAAGTATAGAGCATTTTGAATGTTATGTACATTAACAACAACAACAAAACCAAACCTGAATTTCTGATCATCCTGCCTCCACCTCCCAAGGGCTAAGATTATAGGTATGTGCTGACACACTCAGCCCACACAGTGCTGGGGACTTCATCTAGAGGGATTTGTGCATGGCAGGCTGGGGAGAAAATTTGCTTGACAAGTGTGAGGAAACCAATTCACATCCACAGCAGACATATTAAGGAACCTGGGCATAGAAGTGCATGTCTGTAATCCCCAGTGCTTGGGAGACAGAGAGGAATACTTCTAGAGATTTCTGGTCAGCCAGTTTGGCTGAGTTGGTGAGCTCTAGGTTTGGTGAGAGACCTTGTTGAAAAAGAAAAAAAAGCATCAAGCAAGGAAGAAACCTAATGTTGGCTTCTGTCTTCTATATGCCTTTCATGTAAACACACACACACACACACACACACACACACACACACACACACACACACACAGAGAGAGAGAGAGAGAGAGAGAGAGAGAGAGAGAGAGAGAGAGAGAGAGAGAGAGAGAGAGAGAGAGAGAGATAGAGAGATGGTGAAATGCAGTATGGCAGCCCCCCCCCCAATTTTTGTACATTGTAGACATTCCCTAACATGCACACATATCCCATAAGTCTGTGCAAACATATCCATGTGTCTATTGAAAGTGAAAACTAAAAATGTTCCCCCTCATTGTTGGTGAGGGGCAGAGACTTAGCAAGCTGGTAAATATGCTGTTTGTCATTCGGTTTCTGATACCCAGAATGAGGTCTCCTGTAAGCCCTTCCTTCATAGAATGCTTTGTACAGAGGGTTTGTAGAGGTGTGTGTGCACGTGTGCATGTGTGAGTGTGTTAATCTTGTCACGCTTTCTCATAGTACACATGCCACATATTACAACGCTGATAGAAGAATACCTAACCAAGAGACCATTTTTGTACCGCTCTTACAGAGTGAGAAGTGCAATAATGTGTCTAGTTTTGTTTCCTGTTTAGTATATTGCTCTCTCACTATCTTACTCCATTACATTTTATCTCTTCCTCCCCTTATTTTCCAATAAGCCTTTTCTTTATCTACTCTTAGCCCGTTATCTCTCCTTTACCTTTATCCCACTAAGCGCTGCCTTCATTTGCATAAGGTTAGTTGTCTAACACTCTCCTCAGCGGGAAATGATGCAGCAGTCTGTGATGCTGCTATTGACCCGATGGCTTTGTTCTTAATCAAAAGTCTGAAATGTGGTTTCAATTATTTGACTGAGGATTTTCCTACTAATTGATTTGGGATAGAAAGTCCTTCAGATAGCAGATCTAACTATAGCTGGCAACAAGCCTTTACTGTGTCACAAAAGCTAACCACACAACATGGAATCCTTCCTTGTTCATTTATTTATTTTTTTTGAACTGTGTAGAAGAGATATGTAAATAATGGAGCTATTTATATCAACTGCCACTCAGCTTCATCCAAGAGTAACGGCTGTTCCTTTAAACTGTTCTGCCTGGCATCTATTTGGATGGGTGATAACCAGAGTACATTTGCTGTGTCAAGAACTATACATTTTCATGCCATTTTTATTTGAATGGAGTTGAAAGCTCTGAGATTGGTCCTGATGGGAATCTTTAACCACGCCGGAAAACACAAGAGTGCTAGAGGTGAACTGCATGGTTTGTTTCCACAGAGCCACAATCACACACAGAGCCAACTCTTAATTAAGAGTGAAAATGGGACAGTAACTTAGCTGCTTGGAATTGAGTGGACAGATTTCTCTTTGGATGATAGGAATATTCTTTTTCTTACATTAAGAATACAGACATGCAAACACTTGGTTGTTTTTTTGTTAAACACTCTTGAGCCATTTGCAGTGTTTTGCTGGTAAGCATCCTCTCCTTTAGGTCATGTTACTCTCTCAGATGTTCTCTTTCTGATACAAAATGTCTTTTTTTGAGCAGATAGATTCTGTGCTTAAGAATACACTTAAAAATGATTTCATGAACTGGCTCATCTCCTTTCTTCTTGTCTTAAGAAGAAACTTATTTTAAAAACCAAAGCCCAATAAGCTAACTCATTGCATATGTATTTAGAGATAATGGTTTGAAAAAGTGGGATTTTTAATGGTTTTCTTTGGTGTGCTATAATAAAAACTTTTAAATAGTTTTTGTTTTCTTTAGTTTTCAGTGCACAACTGCACATTAATAAACAGATAATAGTTTGTGAATCACTTTTTCTTGTTTCCATTCTGTAGTAATATGGATAATTGATACTATGCCTCTGTAAAAAAAAAAAAAGCACCATTTTGTTACCAACACCAGGAATTCTGGTTTAATTCAGTTTCTATTTTTCTTTGTTTTTAGCTTTCAGGTTTTTTGGGGGTGGGGGTGGTGGTGGTCATGAGGGTGTTTCACATAGCACAGGTTGGCCTGAAACTCTCTCCTCTCTGTGTAGGTGAGCATGACCTTGAACTACTGATCCTCCTGCCTCCAACCTCCCAGGACTGGGAGTGCTAACACACTCAGTTCTTGAAGCACTTGATACTGAGTCAAGAGGGCTTCGTACATGGTATAAGCACCTCCAACTGAACTACATCCTCAACCTTTAACTTGTTTTTAACATGTAAAATACAGTTAAAATAGCACTTCTTTCTTCTTGAGAATCATGCTTTGGAGCTTTTCCCCTCTTTTTCCTTTTCTGAAACAATTCCACATTGCTGTTTGTTTTTGCTGTTTTGGAATAGGGTAGCCTGTAGCACAGACGGGCTTCAGGTTCTCCCAGTGGATTTGAATGACCTTGAACTCTTGATCTTCTAACCTCCATTCCCAAATTCTGGGATGACCTATGTGTCCCTCCATTGCTGACTATAAGACACACCATCTTTAGTATGATATATGTAAAACTGTAACACAGTAAAACCCAATAGTGACGTTATAGCTTTGGGTCCTTCAGCTGTGTGGTCAGAACATTACTTCATGGCTTTGGATGTTTCTGTGATTGTTAAAATTGGAAGCCATGTTTGCTTTACTCTATAGGCTTTAGAAGCAGATTGAGATGAACAATTAAAACTGGTTGGTAACGTTTAGATCCTTCTGTACCTGATCATAATTGTCTTTCAATTTGAAGATTGTCTAGTGATGGCCAGTGTGTGCACAACCTGTGACATCTGTGAGGTAGGACACCGAAGTTAGACATGCCTGGTGACCCACACTCAGGGTGCTTGTCTTAGTTGCCTCAGCTGTTCAGAGTGATGCGGATGCCTCTGTCACTTGCCACTGAACTTAGGTGTGCTGCTAAGATATAAAGATTAGCTAATCTTTAATGTCACACGTGAATACCATGTTTACATCACATCCATTCTTCTTTTACTTCTATCCAACTCCTTCCATGTCATTTCCCACCTCTTACATTCATGTTCATAATACATTCTTTTCTTCATATTACATTCTTTAATTATTATTAACACACACACACACACACACACACACACACACACACACACTAAACCTGCTGAGTCCATTTTGTGTTACTCATGTGTAAGCATTTAGGGCTGACCACTTGGGATTGCATAGTCTTTTAGGAAGCTTGTCTCCAGAGAAGACTGAATCTGCTTCTTTCAATAGCCATTAGCTGCCAGAACCTCTTCATCTAAGGATAGGTCCTTGTGTGTTTCAGAGGAAACATGGCTGAGTTGGTACGTCAACTGGTACTTTCATTGTTTGGGACTTATTTGGGGAACCAGATTGTTGAGATTTCAGTTGTACAGCTTCCCTTCTCTGTCATATGTAGAAAATCCCCTATGTCATAGTAGATGCCCTGGTCTTCTGGGTATTTCAATCTTTCTACTCTTTCTTCCTTGATATTCTTTGAGCCTTAGGTGTAGGGGCATTAGAAATGTACCAACTGAGGCTGGGTACCCCACAGTCTGATGTTCATTGCATTTAGAGTAATTGTCTATTTCTGTAATGGTGTCTGTTTGCTGCAAAAAGAAGTTTCTTTGCTGGGTTATGTGTAGTTAAAAAGTATTTAGAATGCAGTTAAAAATTATACTGGTTCAGGAAGGTGACAGTAGCAGGTTCTTCTCTGAGGTCCATGACTCCACCAAAAACTGGTAGTTGGATAGATTTATAATACCAGCCATGATTTCCCTCCTTTGAGCTGGTCTTAAGTCCAATTAGACAGCTGTTGGTTATCATCAAGATGCAAGTCTTATTATTGCCTCTTTTGGGATATATTGCCAAGTTGCTGATTATTATTGTTTGTAGGCGTTATAGTTAGGTAGGACTATTAAAAGATTTTTCTCCCTTGACATCTTTAATAGCACCTTTAAATATTATGACAGCTAATCACCAGGGAAGGGGCTTTCAGGTAAATTCTAGTTTTGCTTCTTCAAGTCCTGGGTCTAAAGTGTTTGATGTCTTTAGTAACAGATTGTATCTTTTGCAATATGGTTGTATTTTCAAGTACTGTCAAGAAACTAAGGGCAAAGCAAATAGCTTGTACTGTTATAGGACTCTCTTGGACCATGAGTGCTGCAGAACAATACTGTAATTCTACTTTCCAATCGCATTCTCTAGAGTTAATGCATTTATGAGTTAATGTATTCATTAAGTTGGAGTCTAAATTATATAAGGTTTTCAGTAAAAAGCACTGGCCCGTTTGTCCTGTTGAACTGCTCTCCTGAGGTCCTATCTTGTAAAATGAATTATGTATTCTAGCTAGCCCACATAAAAGACACACAATACTGGTATCTTATTTACAAGCTATAAGCCCAGATGGGGCAGGTTTTGTAGCTATTCTGACTTACATCCAAGACATATGTTCTTTGCTACTTGTTGTTTCTCCTGGCCACGTGGTCATGGTCCATCTCCTCTCATGGTGGCCTTCTCATCTGTTTCCTTTCTCCCTCTTGTCTCTATGTGTGAGTCCCAGCCAGGGAACTAAAAATCAGCCTACCTCTATCTCCTGCCCAATCACAGGCTTTAGCCTTTATTGACCAATTAACTTGGGGAGCAAGTTTACATAGTGTCACTTGGTGTACATGAGGATATTCTCATCGGGAGCAAGCAGATATTGGGGGCCAATATTTAATATTTGCATGCATAGTAGCAACAGGCTAAACCCAACAGTAATCCAGATTCTCAAGGATCAAGTACAACCTATTAGCATCTTCACTAATAGTAGCAGTTACAAACTCCATTCCTTAACATCTTCATAAACCTAGAGGTTTCACAAACTTTTTTTTTCAATTTTTTTATTAAATATTTTCTTAATTTACATTTCAAATGCTATCCCGAAAGTTCCCTCTCCCCTCCCCCCACCCTGCTCCCCTGCCCACCCACTCCCACTTCTTGGCCCTGGCATTCTCCTGTATTGGGGAATATAAAGATTGCAATACCAAGGGGCCTCTTTTCCCAATGATGGCCGACTAGGCCATCTTCTGCTACATATGAAGCTAGAGACACGAGCTTTGGGGGTTCTGGTGAGTTCATATTGTTGTTCCTCTTATAGGGTTGCAGACCCCTTCAGCTCCTGGGGTTCTATCTCTGGCTTCTCTATTGTGGGCCCTGTCTTCCATCATATAGATGACTGTGAGCACCCACTTCTGGAGGTTTCACAAACTTATAATCCCTAACTATTCACTGTTGTAAAGATGGAAGCAAACAAGCAGGTAGAATGTATGTTAGACAGTCTTTTTAGATTTTGGAAATGACCTCTGAGAATCAGGAGTGAAACCAGTTTTTACTTGGAGAGTCAAGCTGCTTTGTTTGAAATTCTTCAGTTGTGGTATATATATATGAATGAATGAGTTGGAAGGTCAAAAAGATATGTAAGTCAGAGTCTAGTATCTGCAGAAGAACCAAGTAAAAGATGGTTACTATGACTATTTCTCTTGGCTGTGTTTGAGTTAAAGTCACAACTGTGCTGATCTCATCCAGATTCCACCTGGAAGCAGAGCTCAGCAACTCGACTCATTCTCTTTCAGCCTAGACCAGATACAATTCTACCATTCATTAGGAAGTTAATTGAATGTTATTGAAAGTTTTATAAGGGAGTAGAAAGCATATTTATTTTGTATACTACAGGATAAAGCTTCATAAAAAGTTTTTCATTACATGTTTTTGCTCCAAATTTCTTACTTTTAGCTAGTTCATCTTTTCCTTCTCCCCACCTGATACCTCCTGATCTCTTCCAGCCATAGCTGCATTTTCCAAATTCCCTTTACACATCCATATGGGTTTCCATTTTGTGTTCCATTTAGCTAGGCAAAACTATCTAAAACTAGTCTAAACTATCCAATCCTTGAAAGTGATTCCCTCACTATAGAGCCTATTCTGGGAGCATTCCAACCCCTTTTATCCATATTCTGTTAGGTTTTTCCTGGGGTGGGGTTCAGAAGATAGCACTGAAATTTCCACAAGTAAAATAAGAACTTTCTCTAAAAATTTCTCCATTTCAAATGTGTATTAACAGTATACTACCCTGCTTCAGGCACCCTGTTGAGCTCTTAGAATACTAAAAAGATGATAAAATAACAAGTAATAGTACCAAAAGGAGGACACAGGCTCTAACTGAGAGAGCTTCCTAATAGCAAAGATAATCCTCATTGAAAGGAGCCATCAATAGGGGCTGGGAGGATGGGTCTGGTCATGGAAGAAGAAGGCCTAAATTCATATCCCCACAAACTATGTAGAGCTACATGGGACTGTAATCCCAACACTCATCAGCAAGATGGAGGCCTGAGATGGGAGAATGCCTGGCTCTGTACAGGTAGCTTGGCATATTCAGCCATGAATCTCATACCTTATCTCATAGAAGGAATCTCAGACTTTATCTCATAGAATGTAAAAGACAAGGATTAATACTGAGACTTTTACTCATGTGCCATGACATCTGCACACCCTCCCCTATACACATGCACACATGTATTATAGTAGGATAGGAAAGAGAGTGAAGAAAGGTCAGTTTGTTGTAAGAACATGTAATTAATCAAGTCAGGGAGACAGAAAGGCAAGAAGATTATCTTCTGGATGATGCAAGATTTAACCAGGGATATAGCAATACAATGAGATTACTCAAGGAGAGAGAAAAGAAGAAGTGTCTAGTCCTAGAAGGTATTAATTGGCTGTGTAAAGGCTATGATATTTAAACCTTTCATGTTTTTGTAAGCTAAGACAGAAAATACAGAAAAGACATGCTGTATGCCCACATTGTAGTTGGAAGCAGCAGAGTTGCAATGTGTTGTGGACCTCTAGGCAGAAAGCTCTTGCACTAGGACAATAGAAGCTGAGTCTTACCATTGTTTGCTGAGATTCCTGAAAAAAGACCAGTTCACTTGGGTTTGATAATGAAAGTTTTAAATATGATCATTAGATCAAAGCCAGTTGAAAAATGTACTAGTATCTACTGAGGTACTCTGTACTAGATGAGATATAGGTAGGGGAGATACCATGTGGAAAGGATGTGTGTGTGTGTGTGTGTGTGTGTGTGTGTGTGTGAGAGAGAGAGAGAGAGAGAGAGAGAGAGAGAGAGAGAGAGAGAGAGAGTTAGTTCCTAGTGCCATATGTGATAGAGATCGGCTAGAAGGAGACAGGTTACATTGGAGATGAAATTGGACTCTACATTGTAAATTGCCCTTCTGCTGTTGCTGCTACAGTTAATCACAGTTCAGGAAACACATAGTTAAGTCATTTAAAATACACAAATCTAATCCTTTTAGCATGATTGCAGACATTCCTATAAATTTTAGAGTATTTTTGCAAAGAAAATCTTTTATAATACTTTCCTCAGCTGCCTCAGGCCTTTCTGACCCCAAAGGCTCTGATTTTACTGTTTCCTGTAAACTTGTCTGTTCTGAGCATTTCATATGCATGCCATCATACAAACAGCCCTTTGTGTCAATTAGTATAACGATATGACTGTCTCTTTCTGGCATGTTGTCAAAGTTCATTGATATTATAGCTTTGGTTCCTTTCCTCTTTATAGTTGAGTAATATTTTATCCTGTGGTAATACTACAATTTTTTCTTCCACTGTGTTTATTCATATAGTTGCTTGGCATAACTTTAGGAATAGTTATGTAAGTAAAGGTGTCTGAAGGAAGATAGTGCATCATGTTCCACTGGTCATTTGGAGGTTGGTGTGTAACTTTTAGGTTATGGGATCCCTTTAGAAGTTCTAATTATAATTGGTTGACTTAGAAAGGAACACTGGGGTCCTGGTGATTCCTCTTTTGCTTTTTTATTTCTGGCCAAACACAAGCAGTTTCTTGTGCCCCATACACCTGCTGTGATATACAGTGTTACCATACACTATAGCCCAAGGACAATGGAATGAAGTGCCTATGGAGTGAGCCCATACAAAAACCATCCATCTTTACCAGTTGACTTAACCTTGGGTATGCCTTACAGCAATGAAAAGCTGAGTTGTACAAACATTTTAACAAGTTTTTGCATTTGGAGACAGATTTTAAAAAAGAGTTTAAAAAGGAAACGGAGAAAAAAATAGTCAAATGATGAGACAACTGCTATGACCATAGTGGAGAATGCATCTTTATTACAAGTTGGAACATCTTATGGATTTATGCCTAGGAGAAGAATTGCAGGATCTTCCAGTAGTACTATGCCTAATTTTCTGAGGAACTGCCAGACTGATTTCCAAAGTGGTTGTACCAACTTGCAATCTCACCAGCAATGGAGGAGTGCTCCTCTTTCTCTACATCCTCTCCATCATCTGCTGTCACCTGTATTTTTGATCTTAGCCATTCTGACTGGTGTGAGGTGGAATCTCAAAGTTGTTTTGATTTCCATTTCCCTGATGATTAAGAAAGTTGAACATTTCTTCAGGTGCTTCTCAGCCATTTGGTATTCCTCAGTTGAGAATTTTTTGTTTAGCTCTGTACCTCATTTTTTAATAGGGTTATTTGATTTTCTGGAGTCCAGCTTCTTGAGTTCTTTGTATATATTGGATATTAGTCCCATATCAGATTTAGGGTTGGTAAAGATCCTTTCCCAATCTGTTGGTGGCCTTTTTGTCTTATTGACAGTGTCTTTTGCCTTACAGAAGCATTGCAATGTTATGAGGTCCCATTTGTCAATTTTTGATCTTAACAGCACCAGCCATTGCTGTTCTGTTCAGGAGTTTTTCCCCTATGCCCATATCTTCGAGACTTCCCCCCACTTTCTCCTTTAGAAGTAGTGGTCTTACCTGTGCTCACAGGTGTGTAGGCACTCCTGGGAGACCAGCTCTCTCCTGGTGGTATTTGGGTATGGAGAGCTGTGTACAGGATTAGGTCTGGGTGCAGAAGGAATCCGGAAGCCTCCTGTTCCAGGCTGCTCCTTGGTTCCTGTGCCATGAGGGTTCAGGGCCAGTCCCTCTGAACAGAAGGGTGGTCTCATCTGTGCTCACAGGCTTGTAGACACTTCTGGGAGGCCAGCTTTCTCCAGGTGGTACTTGGGTATGGAGCGCCGTGTCACAGGATTAGCTCTGGGCTAAAATGCCTTTTTAATCTCTCTCTCTCTCTCTCTCTCTCTCTGTTCACCGAGGTCTTGAGTGTCTACTTAGTAGTTGATGATGTCTCATCACACTGTCAGAGGTTGGATATGGTTGCAAGAGAAAATGCTTGTGATGTTTTATGACTGTTTTAAACACTCTCAGGAATGACAGGTACCTCATGTTTTTTTTTTTTTTTTTTCTGTCAGATACTGCATATCTCCTTGTAGCCATAACTTATGGCTAGTACCAAAATTAAGGATATTCTAATAATTATGAGCTTTATAAAATAGGGATGCGCTTAGTAAGGAATGGATTTTCATTACCCCAAGGTATGTTAGAGTCTGAATAGTCACTTATCTGTGTTTTAAGGGTCTAAGAGAGCCTTTTAATGTGAAGTTCCATTAAATTATAATCTTTTCATTTATAATGGCCGACAATGTAATATATATTTAACTTTTTTGTCTTAAAGCAATTAAAAGCATAATATTTTTTTCAGAAAGATAATGCAGTTCTTGAGACATAGAAAGGCAAGCCTTTGATTGGGAGAGTGTTGCCAACTATAAACAATAATGGTACAGTATACATATAATAACCAGTCAGCAATACTGGTAACTTGTCAGTGTTTATCCACAGGGAGAACATAGAATCTACACATGCATGCTCGATGCCCTTTGCATCACTCTATCACTCTATTGATTTGTGTGTACTTATTTATGTGATGCGCACATGTGTACATTTGTGTGCTTGTGGAGGACAGGAGTCAGCTTCAGTTATCTCTCCCTCCTGCCCCTGCCATTGCACTTCACTATGTTTTGTCAGAAAAGAATCTTATAGATTCAGCTTGCCTGGCTGTCCAATGAATTTTAGCAATGCACTTATCTTACCATTTTCCCCTCTTCCCCAAGGATGTCACTATTGAGACTTTTTTCCCGATGGATTGTGGGCATCCAAACTCAGGTCCTTCTATTTTCAAGATAAGTCAATGGCACCATCTCTCTATATGCCCTACAACACCCAACCCCCAAAATACCTTACTCTTTTGAATATGGCTTTGTTCTGATGATGCACCCAAAACATAAATAAGATCATCACTTTTCTCAGTTTGGTATTTAGTTAGAAAGTCAGAATTTCCTTTGCTCAATTTCTCTTTAGATTAACAGAATAGTGAGAAGAGATGATGGCTGCCAATCAAATCAGTAAACCATTCTCATTAAAACTCATGTGAATTTGTGAAATTTCAACAGGCAAAATATGGGGGGTGGTATGCAGGACTAATATGGGCAATGAAGGCAACAAAAGGGGTTTGTGTGTGATTTAAAAGTTATAAGGTAAAGTAGAAATATTTTTCTCATTGAAAGTCTCTTGTTTACGGAGCCTTGATAGCAGTAGCATGCTGAGCCTCTAGGAGGTAGTGGAGCATCATTCAAGGATGTCCTGGACCTACTATGTTTAATGGCTTGGTGAACTTTCAGACTTTCTGTCTGACTGGCTTTCTGTCATGCTCTTACTTTTGCTTGCTTTGGAGGACATGTGTAGTGAAATGCTTCACATTCATTTCATGTATATTTAATTCAATGTATTTAGAAGTTAAATATATAAATTAAATGAAAAATCTATTCTGAATATTCGAAAGGTCTTATCCTTGAGCAACCATGTAACTTTAATTCATGTCATGAATTTTTTTATTGTTGAGAGGCCAGTAGGTTTGCAAAGGCATGCAAACTGTCATTGATCGATCAGCTGGTCCTACATCTTGTTTTCATCAGTGCTGTGGTTATAGGAACAATATTTTTTGAATAACAATCTTTGGATTTATACTCAAATGCTTCAGATACTTTAGCATTCTGGCATTTTCCAAGGTATGCAGATGGCTTTATTGGTATGATTGGAATGAAGAAATTTGTATCCTTAGAATATCAGGCAGACTGGGCCTGCCTCAATAATAAGTAGCTTTCTGAGAATGAATAGCATTATCCTTCCCAGAGATGGGTAGGCAGTGTGGAGGGTGGATGGCACCAGAGGAAAGCAGGATTAGAACATGGCAGAAATCTGCATTTCTGATTTCCTTATAGTGCCCACAACCCTTAGTAAACATGCCACAGTCTTAAAGTCATGCAATCAGATGTTTTGTAGCTGTAAGAATAGGTTGAACTTTATTTTGAGATATAACTTGAGGAATTAGGTTAAGGTTTTAAGTAAAAAAACCAAAAATGTAGAGATTTCTGGATGTTCTGTATCATGTTATCAGTTATTTCATCTAAATTTACTGATAATTCAAGGGAAGAGAGCCAAAAAATCATAATGAAGCTGAACAGTAACACAATTCCTGTCCTTGCAAATGCTTTTTTTCCTACCAGTGAGCATCGCTGATAGCTCCTTTAAGGCTCCTGTAAGGGTAGGCATTTGGTTGTCTTTCTTGAGAAAATTTAAGTGTATGTGTTTATGGTATTTCTGCCAGATTAAACTGGTCTTCTTAAGCAGTGGCTACTAAGTTTGTCATTCTTGTAACTCCTTATGCAGCCTCACAGGATTTATATAATTACCGCTATTGAATACTCCATGAAACAGTAACCTAGTAAGTGTCTACTAGTACTAGTGAACCCAGACATGGATTGGACAAGACACAAGATAAAGGAAATGGTAGAAAAAAAAAAGAGGTATCCTGCACTGTAGATCTTCCTGACAAATCACCAAAGTTATGGTAAATATATTCAATTGGTGTTGTTATATTTTTAAAGTTTTACTAAGTGTTGTATATCATGTATCAGGTAAAAATATCCCCAAGACCCGCCCCTCCCCCACAACCCAATATCTAAACCCATCACTCTATAGCTTAGCTTACTTTAACGTCAATGGGAAGCCATGTTAATACAAGGGAAGCTCAGCTGAAGTCTAGTGGGATGAAAATGGAAACTAGGTCAGTGTCCCCAAACTTACAATCTTCAGACGCCAAGTGTTACAATCCCACGATGCCTCTGTTGAAGCAGGCATCCACACACTAGTATGAAATGCCTCATCAGCTTCTTAAAAGACAAGAAGAAAGGACCTGCATTCTCAGTGTGCCTCCCAGGTTACTCTTAAGCACTCCAGTCTAAGACTGCTGGTTTCACACACAGATTTCCCTGTGATTTAAAAGTTAATGGACGTGGCTAATGTTTTAGGGTAGGAGAAAATGACCAAGGAATATTGATGAGTCGTTCACAGAGTAGTGTGGGGGTAAAACTGGCTTAAAGTAAAACAGCCCAGGATTTGCTTAGCTGACTTATAGGGCAACTTTAGCTTCTTGATTCACTGCCTCCCTTCCTGGAACATGTGAACAAGGTACTGTGGGAGGACTGTGCTAGAGGTGAAAGCATATGGAACGTTTGATAATCTATATCTTTGAAACGTGGAACCATGTGAAAGAGTGATTATGGTGCTTAAAAATTGACCCCCTTGTCTTCCTGAAATCTACTGGAAGCCCCAATAATCCCTGGTTTGAAGGAGTCATGTTACAAATAAGCCTCCTGTGCAACCTAACAATCACAAGAGCAGAATCAACCTTGATGCTCAGGTGACGTGTAAGCTCCAACAAGGAACTGGTCTGAAAAGAATAGAAATCAATCTGTTCCTGAAACATGGTGGGACAGTTCAAACTTTCCACAACTTTATACTGAGGTGAGGTCAGGAAGGAAAAGTGCATGCTTCGAGAAAGCAAGAGGAAATCATTCCCACTAAATGTGATGGGTTAGAAAAGATAAAGTCTACAGATAACAAAGAGGCTGAAATTATAGCTGCAAGGTGGAAGGATTGCAGGCCTTTGTTGTGTGATTCAATCTCAAAGGAGCATAACAAAACGGCCTGCAGTAGAAGAAAACAAAGTGGTTGGTCATGTCTGTAAATGCTGAGTGTCCCTGTAGCAAGTTTGTGCAATTTTGAGTTTGTTTCTAGGAAGAAATAACTGTTTCAATTGTTGGAGCCCAACGAAGACAGAGACAAGTGATGGTTTAGCTGTGAGATAATTACAGTGGACTTTCTTTAAAAAGCAGCCTATTTAATCTCTTTTCTTCTCTGGATTTTGAAATGGGCTTTTGGATAATTTGTCAGACGTAGATTGTAACTTTTACAGTCCCACATTGTCTTGGTGTTCGGGGAGTCAGGGTCTTTCTAGAGAATCTTAAATAGTTTGTTAGCCACCAGGAAGAGAAATGTTCTGGTAGAAGGCAATTGGCAATTAGCAACAACAACAACAAAAAGAAAAACAAAAAAACCCAAACCAACAAGAATAACAACAAAACCCACCACCACAACAAAACAGCTTCCTTATAAATCACTTATAAATCATATATATACATACATACATACATACATACATACATACATACATACATACATACATACATATATCTCCATCTGGGGCTAGCTATCATAGTATTCTTCAAGAAGTTTTACAATGCCTTTATTTATATTCAGTGCTACGATTGATTTTTTAGCTTAAATTCCAACCTGCACATCTTTTCAGAAATGAGATAAATGAGACAGAATCTTGAGTTTATGGAGAAGGTGTTAGAGAAGCCAAGGGAGCAGCAGCTGTTGCTGGGTGTGCAACTCAGTCCAGCACTACTGACTGAATAAATCCAAAGTCTTAGAAAGCAGGTCGTGACTGTTTTGTTGTCTCTAAATTAATGTGGACAACTATAGGCAGTGTGATAAACACACATAGCCACAGGCAAAACATTGGACTGTTCACCTAACAAAACCAAAGTGAAGTGCCCCACTGTAGCCTAGAAGGAAAGAATGTATTTGCTTCTATTATGAAGGAGTATCAATAGGTTTTTTTTTTTTTTTTAGCAAATACTTAGTATTTTCCACCATATTTCTAAACATGTAGACACTAAGCATTCAGTACTGCATGCTGGAGGACTCCAGGTAAGTTGAAACACAGTATGTAAGAGCTTGGAGTCTAGGAATGGCATGTATGCACACCAACATTACATATTGTCATTTTCTAGATCAATGGATTCATTCATTTCCCATGATTCCTTTCTCTGTTCTCTGAGACATCACGTTTTTTGGGAATTAGTCTTCCCTGATGGTTCTGTCCAGATAATGACGTGAAGGATTATTATGGTCAGGATTCTGGCTGTACTCTGTGAGAATGTGGCCTTAACAGACTTAACAGAGCTGGACATACTACACAAGGCATATGATTCCTGTACAGCATGGAAATGCACTGCGACTGGCTCTATGAGAGAGTGGTATTAAAAGCAAACAGTTACTAATAACACTTTAAGAGACTTCAACAGGAACTCAAATCTTTATGGGAGAAACTATTTTCTTTACACAAAATATGTCATCATTATTGAGGCATACATCCTTGCAACGAGTGACTATGAAGACACTGGTGATAGAGTAGCATTTGCCTTTTTTGTTTTCTACTTTCTGCACTTTTTTAGTTCGGACTTTTCTGTTTAGAAGAATGAATAAAGTTTAAAGTTGGCACCTGCATCCGATTTTTCCTTCCTGGTTCTGTAATACCAATGCCTCTTTGGCATCATTTACCTGATCCAGGCCAGTCTGAAGCTACCATTTGGTGTTTTATTATCTCTCCTCTAATCATGTCACCTCATGATTTATAGGGATCAGTTCAAATTAGTGACAGTTTCTTGGCTAGTCTTTCCATTTCAGGAAGAAGAGTTTGGCACATGCTATAGTGTTCATTTCCAAGTGAGTAAAATAGACTTGAGCCAAGCACTTGGCTTGTTCCTTGTTGTGTAACTATTTTATCTGTGTTGAAACATTCCATTAAAGCTGAGGGAGTAGATAAAACCCCCAAGTCTCAGGAAGTTTCTGAAACTTAGGAGATTCACAAACCTCTTCCCAGGACTATGGACTATGTAAGTAGTAACAATAATTGAGAAGAAGAGACTCTTAAACCTGCCAAGGACATGAATCTATCATGAGTGACTCAATATTTATGCTGGGATGGGGATTTTGGCCATGTAGCTGCCCTTAGTCATCCATGTTCCTGTAAATAGCTCTTCATCCACATGCCTTTAATGAACAATAACAAACTCAGTTCACCAAGCTAGACTTAATGGAATGGTTTCTTTGGAATAGTCCTAGTTACCCAGAATAGGACACCAAGGACCTGTGTTCTTCTCTCCCCAAGAAGTCCCAGGGCACTTCTGGAGGTACTTTACAACTTACACAGATCATCTCATTCTTTAAACATTTCTGTCTAACCCAGAGAGGAAGAGGTATGAGAAGAGGCTGTTTGACTATTAAAAGGTTTTAAAAAGGCTTAAATTAGTCTTTTGCCTTCAAATTCATACATATGGAGCAATGTGTGAGAGCAGAATCTCCAACTATTTCTGAGAATGATTAATTGCTGAGCAACAAAGGGTTCCCCAGTTCTCAGGAAGAGTCTTTCAATGGCACACAATTAGTTCATCTCCCCTGACAAAGCCATTGGCAGGTGAGGAAAGAGCTTATTTTAAGTAACTAGCATACTTCCATTTGTCATAAGCCCAGCTCAGCTTTATATAGCTGCTTTTACCTTTCTTTGTCTTGAACTAAATAATGGAAATATATGTTAGTCTTGATGTGTCTGAGGCAGAAGAATGGACCCTTTTACACACTACAGCCCAATTCCTTTCCTTTCTTGTAAGTAGCATGTATGAGGTCATAAAGTAGAAAATGCATAGATTTTTGGTTACTCCATTTATTGTGTCCTGATGGAATAACTTCATCTAGCTGAATCTAGTTGTAGGGTGCTAAGATTTATTAACATGAACTACTATGCATCTATATATAAGGAGAGACAGACACATGTACCATATGCAGATTTTTGGTGAGTTAGTAGAAATGTGCAGGTCACTTTATTTCCTTCTCAGTAACTTTATGATGTTCTTGAACATCTCAAAAATAAATACATAAAATGTATTTTTCTCATAAAACATTGTCATGTGAATGTATTTTCACTATCAAAAATACATTCCTATAAAACATTTTTTAGGCCTCTCTGTTCCCCAAGCACACCAAATCCCCCAGGCTCACTCCTAGCACTGCAATAGAGCACCAGCTGTAGCTGCCCTTCTACTCTGTCCCGGCCTCCTGAGGATCCCACAGACCATACACTCCTGACCTCCCTCTCTTCACTCATTCCTGCATCCCATCCTCCAGCATCAGCAGGCATTTCCTGTTGTTTTGATACTAAGTTAGCAAACAGGGAACACACAGTCAGCACACTCTGAAAATCCACAATGAAAACAGAAACCGAGGAACAAAACATTCCACCTAATAAGGTCAAACCCAGAAACCAGCACCTAGACCTATACTTACTACAAAACCAGATGTCTAGAAGCCAATCAGGGCAATATATATCCACCACAGCCCAGCTGCCCTACCACAGTAGGCCCTGAGTATCTCAGTATAGCTGAAACATGAGAAAAAGACATTAAAGCAACTATATGAAGATGATAGAAGTCCTTAATGAATAAATCCCTTAAAGAATGTGAAGAAAACACAAACTGTTCAAAACCTGAACATGGAAATGGAAGCATAAGAGAAACACAAACTGTGGTAATTCTGGAAGTGAAAATTTTAGGCGTTTGAACAGAAACCTGAGGCAAGCTTCATCAACAGAAAACAAGAATAAAAGAGAGAATCTCAGGCATCAAAGATGAAATTAAAGAAATGGATACACTGGTAAAGAAAATGTTAATTCTAAAACATCTCTGACACTATGCATCCAGGAAATCTGGGACACTATGAAAAGACCAAATTTAAGAGTAATAAGAATAGAGGAAGAAAAAGATTCAGCTTAAAGGCCATATAAATTTCAAATGCTACCCTCTTACCCTGTTTTTACTCTGCAAATTTCCTATCTCATCTCCTCCTCCTGCTTCTATAAGCATATTCCCCCACCCATTCATCCACTCCCTCTGCACCTCCCTAGCATTCCCTTACACTGAGGCATTGAGCCTTCACAGGACCAATAGCCTCCCTTCCCATTGATGCCAGATAAAGCCATTCTCTGTTACATATGCAATATATATTTTAAACAATATTATAGAAGAAAGCTTTTCCTTTTTAAAAATTTATTATTAGATATTTTCTTCATTTAAATTTCAAAAGCTAACCCAAAAGTCCCCTATACACTCCCCATGCCCTGATTCCCTACCCACTCACTCCCACTTCTTGGCCCTGGCATTCCCCTGTACTGGGACATATAAAGTTTGCAAGACCAAGTGGCCTCTCTTCCCAATGATGGCTGACAAGGCCATCTTCTGATACATATGAAGCTAGAGACATGAGCTCTAGGGATAATGATTAGTTCATATTGTTGTTCCACCTATAGGGTTGCGGACCCCTTCAGCTCCTTGGGTACATTCTCTAGCTCCTCCATTTGGGGCCCTGTGTTCCATCCTATAGATGACTGTGAGCATCCACTTCTGTATTTGCAGACACTGGCATAGCCTCTCTCGAGATAGCTATATCAGGGACCTTTCAGCAAAATCTTGCTGGCATATGCAATAGTGTGTGCGTTTGGTGGCTGATTATGGGATGTACCCCCGGGTGGGGCAGCCTCTGGACGGTTCATCCTTTCATCTTAGCTCCAAACTTTGTCTCTGTATCTCCTTCCATGGGTAATTTATTCTGTATTCTAGGGAGGAATGAAGAATCCACGCATTGGTCTTCTTTCTTCTTGATTTTCTTGTGTTTTGAAAATTGTATCTTGGTATTCTAGGTTTCTGGGCTAATATCCACTTATCAGTGAGTGCATATCAAGTGACTTCTTTTGTGATTGGGTTACCTCACTCAAGATGATATCCTTCAGATACATCAATTTGCCTAAGAATTTCATAAATTAATTGTATTTAAATAGCTGATTAGTACTCCATTGTGTAAATATACCACATTTTCTGTATCCATTCTTCTCTTGAAGGACATCTGTGTTCTTTCCAGCTTCTGGCGATTATAAATAAGGCTGCTATGAACATAGTGGAGCATGTCTCCTTATTACAAATTGGAACATCTTCTGGGTATATGCCCAGGAAAGGTATTGCTGGATCTTCCAGTAGTATTATGTCCAATTTTCTGAGGAACCATCAGACTGACTTCCAGAGTGGTTGTACCAGCTTTCAATCCCATCAACAATGGAGGAGTGTCCCCCTTTCTCTACATCCTTGCCAGCATCTGCTTTCACCTGAATTTTTGATCTTAGCCATTCTGACTGGTGTGAGGCATAAACTTTAGGTTGTTTTGATTTGCATTCCCATGATGATTAAGGATGTTGAACATTTTTTTCAGGTGCTTCTCAGTCATTTGGTATTCCTCAGTTGAGAATTTTGTTTAGCTCTGTACCCCATTTTTAATGGGGTTATTTGAATTTCTGGAGTTCAGCTTCTTGAGCTCTTTATATATATTGGATATTAGTCCCGTATCAGATTTAGGATTGGTAAAAATTCTTTCCCAATCTGTTGGTGGCCTTTTTGTCTTATTGACAGTATCTTTTACCCTACAGAAGTTTTGCAATTTTATGAGGTCCCATTTGTTGATACTTGATCATACAGCACAGGGCATTGCTGTTCTGTTTAGGAATTTTTCTCCTGTGCTCATATCTTCGAAGCTTTTCCCCACTTTCTCCTCTATAAACTTCAGTGCATCTGGTTTTATGTGGAGGTCTTTGATCCACTTAGACTTGAGCTTTGTACAACGAGATAAGAATGGGTCAATTTGCATTCTTCTACATGATAACCACAAGTTGTTCCAGCACCATTTGTTGAAAATGCTGTCATTTTTTCCACTGGATGGTTTTAGCTCCCTTGTCAAAGATCAAGTGACCATAGGTGTGTGTATTCATTCTATTCCATTGATCTACCTGTCTGTCACTGTACCAGTACCATGCAGTTTTTAGCACAATTGCTCTGTAGTACAGCTTGAGGTCAAGCATGGTGATTCTACTTGAGGTTCTTTTATTGTTGAGAAGAGTTTTTGCTATCCTAGGTTTTTTGTTATTCCATATGAATTTGCAAATTGTCCTTTCTAACTTGGTGAAGAATTGAGCTGGAATTTTGATGGGGATTGCATTAAATCTGTAAATTGCTTTTGGCAGCATAGACATTTTTATTATAATAATCTTGCCAATTGATGAGCATGGGAGATCTTTCCATCTTCTGAGATCTTCTTCAATTTCTTTCTTCAGAGATTTGAAGTTCTTATCATACAGATCTTTTACTTCCTTAGTTAGATTCACACCAAGGTATTTTATATTATTTGTCACTATTATGAAGGGTGTTGTTTCCCTAATTTCTTTCTCAGCCTGCTTATCTTTTGTGTAGAGAAAGGCCATTGATTTGTTTGAGTTAATTTTATATCCAGCTACTGCACTGAAGCTCTTTATGAGGTTTAGAAGTTCTCTGGTGGAGTTTTTAGGGTCACTTATATATACTATCATATCATTTGCAAACAGTGATATTTTGACTTTTTCCTTTCTAGTTTGTATCCCCTTGATCTCCTTTTGTTGTTGAATTGCTCTGGCTAGGACTTCAAGTACTATATTGAATAGGTAGGGGGAAAGTGGGCAGCCTTGTCTAGTCCCAGATTTTAGTGGGATTGCTTAGAGTTTCTCTCCATTCAGTTTGAAGTTGGCTACTGGTTTGCTGTAGACTACTTTTATTATGTTTAGGTATGGGCCTTGAATTCCTGATCTTTCCAAGACTTTTATCATGAATGGGTGTTGGATTGTGTCAAATGCTTTCTCAGCATGTAAGGAGATGATCATGTGGTTTTCGTCTTTGAGTTTGCTTATATAGTGAATTCCATAGATGGATTTCCATATAATAAAACCATCCCTGCATCCCTGGGATGAAGCCTACTTGGTCATGATGGATGAACGTTTTGATGTGTTCTTGGATTCAGTTTGGGAGGATTTTATTAAGTATTTTTGCATCGATATTTATGAGAGAAATTGGTCTGAAGTTCTCTTTCTTTGTTGGTTCTTTGTGTGGTTTAGGTATCAGAGTAATTATGGCTTCATAGAATGAATTTGGTAGAGTACCTTCTGTTTCTATTTTGTGGAATAGTTTGAGGAGAGTTGGAATTAGGTCTTCTTTGAATGTCTCATAGAACTCTGCACTAAACCCATCTGTTCCTGGGCTTTTTTTGGTTGGGAGACTTTTGATGACTGCTTCTATTTCTTTAGAGGAAATGGGACTGTTTAGATCATTAATCTGATCCTGATTTAACTTTGGTACCTGGTATCTGTCTAGGAAGTTGTCCATTTCCTCCAGGTTTTCCAGTTTTGTTGAGTATAGCCTTTTGTAGTAGGATCTGATGATGTTTTGGATTTCCTCAGGCTCTGTTGTTATGTCTCCTTTTTCATTTCTGATTTTGTTAATTAAGATACTGTTCCTGTGCCCTCTAGTGAGTCTGGCTAAGGGTTTATCTATCTTGTTGATTTTCTCAAAGAACCAGCTCCTGGTTTGGTTGATTCTTTGAATAGTTCTTTTTGTTTCCACTCGGTTGATTTCAGCCCTGAGTTTGATTATTTACTGCCATCTACTCCTCTTGGGTGAACTTACTTCCTGTATTTCTAGAGCTTCTAGGTGTGCTGTCAGGCTGCTAGTGTATGATCTCTAGTTTGTTTTTGGAGGCACTCAGGGCTATAAGTTTTCCTCTTAGGAATGCCTTCATTGTGTCCCATAAGTTTGGGTATGTTGTGGCTTCATTTTCATTAAACTCTAAAAGGTCTTTAATTTCTTTCTTTACTTCTTCCTTGACCAAGGCATCATGGAGTAGAATGCTGTTCAGTTTCCACCTGAATGCTGACTTTCTATTATTGATGCTGTTATTGAAGATCAGCCTTAGTCCATGATGATCTGATAGGATGCATGGGATAATTTCAATATTTTTGTATCTGTTGAGGCCTGGCTTTTGACCAATTCTATGGTCAATTTTGGAGGAGGTTCCATGTGGTGCTGACAAGAAGGTATATTCTTTTGTTTTAGGATAAAATTTTCTGTAGATATCTATTAAATTCATTTGTTTCATAATTTCTGTTAGTGTCTATATGTCTCTGTTTAGTTTCTGTTTCCAGAATCTGTCCAATGGTGAGAGTGCTGTGTTGAAGTCTCCCACTATTATTGTGTGAGGTCCAATGTGTGCTTTGAGCTTTACTAAAGTTTCTTTAATGAATGTTACTGCTCTTACATTTGGAGAATAGATATTCTGAATTGAGAGTTAATCTTGGTAGATTTTTACCTTTGATGAGTATGAAGTGCCCCTCCTTGTCTTTTTTGATAACTTTGGGTTGGAAGTCAATTTTATTTGATATTAGAATGGCTACTCCAGCTTGTTTCTCAGGACCATTTGCTAGGAAAATGGTTTTCCAGCCTTTCACTCTGAGGTAGTGTCTGTCTTTTTTCCTGAGGTGGGTTTTCTGTGAGCAGCTGAATTTTGGGTCCTCTTTGTGTAGCCAGTCTATTAGTCTATGTCTTTTTATTGGGGAATTGAGTCCATTGATGTTAAGAGAAATTAAAGAAAAGTAATTGTTGCTTCCTGTTATTTTTGTTGTTAAAGTTGGGATTCTGTTCTTGTGGCTGTCTTCTTTAAGGTTTGTTGAAGGATTACTTTCTTGCATTTTCTAGGGTGTAGTTTCTGTCCTTTTGTTGGTGTTTTTCTGTTATTATCCTTTGAAGGGCTGGATTTGTGGAAAGATACTGTGTGAACTTGGTTTTGTCATGGAATACTTTGGTTTCTCTGTCTATGGTAATTGAGAGTTTTGGTGAGTATAGCAGCCTGGACTGGCATTAGTGTTTTAATATTCTGTCTTTATTTAGTGCATTTGTTGTTCTGATTATTATGTGTTGGGAGGAATTTCTTTTCTGGTCCAGTCTATTTGGAGTTCTATAGGCTTCTTGTATGTTCATTGGCATCTCTCTCTTTAGGTTTGGGAAGTTTTCTTCTATAATTTTGTTGAAGATATTTGCTGTCCTTTTAAAAAAAATTTTTTTTTATTATTAGATATTTTCTTAATTTACATTTCAAATACTATTCCGAAAGTCCCCTCCGCCCTCCCCCCTTCCTACTCCCCTGCCCACCCACTCCCACTTCTTGGCCCTGGCGTTCCCCTGTATTGGGGCATATAAAGGGGCCTCTCCTCCCAATGATGGCTGACTAGGCCATCTTCTGTTACATATGATGCTAGAGACACGAGTTCTGGGGGGTCTGTTTAGTTCATATTGTTGTTCCTCTTCTAGGGTTGCAGACCCCTTCAGCTCCTGGTGTTCTATCTCTAGCTTTTCCAATGTGGGCCTCATGCTCCCTCTTATGGATGACTGTGAGCATCCACTTCTGTGGGAGTCAGCTATATCAGGGTCCCTTCAGTAAACACTTGCTGTCCTTTGCAATAGTGTCTGAGTTTAGTGACTGATTATAGGATGGATCCCCGGTGGGTTAGTCTCTGTATGGTCCATCCTTTCATCTTAGCTCTAAACTTTGGCTCTGTAACTCCTTTTATGGGTATTTTGTTTCCTAGTCAAAGGAGGAATGAAGTATCCACACATTGGTCTCCCTTCTTTCATGTGTTTTGTAGATTGTATCTTGGGTGTTCTAAGTATCTGGGCTAATATACATTCATCAGTGAGCGCATATCCAATGATTTGCTGTCCTTTTAAGTTGAAAATCTTCATTCTCATCTACCTCTATTATTCATAGGTTTGTTTATCTCATTTTGTCCTGGATTTCCTGGATGTTTTGAGTTAGAATCTTTTTGTATTTTGCATTGTCTTTGATTGTTGTGCCCATGTTCTCTATGGAATCTTCTGCACTTGAGAGATTCTCTCTTCTATCTCTTGTATTCTGTTGCTGATGCTCGCATCTATTTTTCCTGATTTCTCTCCTAAGATTTCTATCTCCAAAGTTGTTTCACTTTGGGTTTTCTTTATTTTTTTCTACATCCCTTTTTATGTCTTTGATAGTTTTTTTTTTTTTTTTTCAATTCCATCACCTGTTTGGTTGTGTTTTCCTGTAATTCTTTTAGGGATTTTGTGTTTCCTCTTTAAGGACTTCTACTTGTTTAGCAGTGTTTTCCTGTGATTCTTTCAGGACTTCTACCTCTTTAGCATTGTTCTCATGTATTTCTTTAAGTAAGTTATTAAAGTCCTTCTTAAGGTCCTCTACCAGCATCATGAAATATGATTTTGAATCTGAATCTTGCTTTTCAGGTGTGTTGGGATATCCAGGCTGAGGTGGGAGTGCTGGGTTCTGATGATGGTGAGCAGTCTTGGTTTCTGTTGGTAAGATTCTTATGTTTGCCTTTTGTCATTTGGCAATCCCTGGAGTTAGTTGTTATAGTTGTCTCTGGCTGGAGCCTGTTCCTCCTGTGATTCTTTTGGCCTCTGTCTGCTGTTCTGGTAGTTCAGCTCTCTTCTGAGTCTCAGTGGTCTGAGTACTCTCTTCAGGCAAGCTCTCCTCTTGCAGGGACAGTGCATAGAGGTCTGGCGTTCAGACTTGCCTTCTGATTGAAGATGAAGGCCCGAAATGGGGCCTGTCCCAGAATATAGGTTGCCTCAGCAGTCTGAGCACTCACCTGCACAGCCTGTCAGGTGAGTCTGGGTGTTGCAGCCCTTCAGGGTGGCTACCTCTCCTCAGGCGGGGAAGGTGTCCAGATTTCTGCAGCCAGAAACAGGGCCTGTCCCAGAAGGTGTGTGGCTTCTGCCTGTCCCAGAAGCTCTGTTGCTTCTGCAGTCTGCTGCTCACCCAAACGTCAGGCGTTCGACTAGACACGTCTGACCAGAGTCTCCCTGGGTCCTCTGTTCTACTTCATGAAAAATCTAGAGTTATTTTTACTTAAATATCGTATGAATTTGAATACCCTGGGTTACTTTCACTACAACTCTCCTTTCGAGTATCATAATTCACGTAAGTGTTTCTTTAATCTTTCGAGATTATCGTGGTTGATAGCAACACACTCAAATGCTCTAGAAGAAAAAGTAGTCATCATTCCCAAGAAGAATAGATGGCAAGAAATAATCAAACTGATGTCTGAAACAAGTGAGATAGAAACAAAGATTTGGTTCTCTGAGAAAATTAACAAGATAGGCAAACCCTAATTCAAAGTAACTAAAAGCCAGAGAGATAATTTTCAAATTAACAAAATCAGAAATGAAAAGAGAGACATTAGAGTTACACTTCAGGATCCCTATCATAATTTTTAAGAGTTCTCTCAATATCTTCTGGTTTAGATTGTTTTGTGCGTGTGTGTGTGTGTGTGTGTGTGTGTGTGTGTGTGTGTGTGCGCGCGCGCGCGCGCGCGCACGTGCGTGTGTATGGGTAAGGGGGATGCTTGGGGGGAGAGAGGTTGTCCCAGAAGCTTTCTGTGTCACTCATTATGAACTATGAACCTACAATGAATGGTGCCACTGCAAAAGAAGCTTCCTTTTCCTTTAGAGTAGGGGGCAGCATGGATCGGGGATTTTTATGTGTTTTCTGGGGAGAGCTGCTGCTGCAGTATGAACCCTTGACACCATCATGGTCCCCTATGACAGCTCAGGTCATTGACATCAACATGGCTTATTGAGGCAACAAACACCAGCATAACTTCAGGTAGTAGAACAGACAATGGACATCCACATGGCCTCCTCAGCACACAGAGTATCGACCACAACATGGCCTCTGGTGGCAGCACAGGCCACACACATCAACATGCACCCCCCTCCCCAGTTCCCTAGGCACAAAGGTCTCCCGTAGACATCAACATGCACGCCCTCCAGTAGTAGCATGTTCCAAGCTCATAAACATGGCCTTGGGCAATGACAATACAGATCAAAGACATCCACATGGACCTGGGGCATCCACACAGCCTGGGGCAGCAGCATCAACAACGGACAAACCAGCACATCCCTAACACAGTTACCAACATGGATTGAGGGGAGTTGGGGGAGGGAGCATCATGGAACCTGGAGGTCTTCCCTGGAGTCCCAATCCAGAAAATTAACTGTTCTCGATCTTGGATGTCCTGCCATTGCTCAGAGCCAGAGCCATCAGGCCTCTGGATGGTATATTCAGGGACTGAGCCTGCATAAGCTCCTGGCATATGCACACTGTGGGCCCTAGTCAGCAAGGACATACCCCCCAGTCCACTGCAGTCTTCTCCTACATCTGTGATCACCATCGGATCTCTAGTTCTGCCTCTCTTTACTGTGCACACGCCACTTCGCTCCTCCATCTTTCTCACCTCTCCATGGCCTATTTGTCAACGTGGCATTGCAAACTGCAGTGTCTGTAATGTGTCACAGAGTATGTCACCCCTACCCCACAAATAGCTGCAGAGGCAAATTATCCTTGCAATGAGTCATTGGTCTGGTTTGAGGTTTCTGGTATTTGAAGTGTCATAAATACTGGACCATCGCAGAGACTTGCCTTAGATATCCTGCTGTTGACCAGAGTCAGGTCTTAAGCTAAGCATGGTGACCGGGGCACAAAACCCACAAGAACTCCAGACCTCTGCTCAGTGACTCTCACTCTTACAGCCTATGGGTAGTGCAGGGGCCCTGAGATTCCCTTCTCCCAGCAGGGCAAGCAGTACAGATTTCATCCTTGCTAGCTCCAAGTTGTGGTCTGTCAGTTGGGCATAGGGCTGACCCTATTCAATAATGGGTCTTTATTCCCTGTGGCATCTGTGTTCTTCTATATTGCTTCTATACCCTTCGCTGTTGCATATGTCGTTTTGTCAATCTTTGCCTTGAGAGTGGCTCTGCTCTGCCATCTTTCCTTCCACTCTCTGGAGATCTTTAAAAGCAATAAAAATCCAAAGTAACATCCCATGATATCTTTCTGTCCTGACTTCTTCTTCCCTCATTGTTACTCATTGCTGTCATTTTTGCTTGCTTCATTTGACCTATAGATATTAAGTCTCCAATAAGCTTTTTTATTTACTCTCCCTACTATGCAATATCAGGACATTCTATCTGCCAACAGTCCCCAAGTATCTAACCTTTCCCCCCAAATCTCCTCCTAGTTAGTGTGAAACTGTGATATCTAACATCACTTCAAGCTCGCCTTTCTCTTTTTCTCTGCAAATTTTTGTATACAGAGCTGTTATTTTCTGAGCTTTCCTCTGTCTGCACACCTGGTACTCATAACACAGTTTCTGATTTACCTTCAAAATGGCTTCTCACGAATATTTTCAGTCCTTCTTTCTGTCACCGTCAGCTAAGATGCCTGAAGCACTGCTGTGTTTTCCTGACTGGTTTCTTTAAGTGAATCCTTATATTTACCCATTTAAGTAATTTTTTTTTAGTGAAGTCAAAGGGCAATTTCTTTACAAAATAATTCATTTTATAGAATTACTTTTATTCAGTGGTGTGTGTGTTTGTGTGTGTAGGCATGTGTGTATCATGGTACATGTGGAGATCAGAGAACACATTTTGAGAGTAAGTTTTCTTTGCCTACCTTGTTGGTCCAAAGGATCAAACTCAGGTGATCAGTTTTTGCTGCCTTTACTCATAAAACCAGCTCACTGACCAAGAAATAATTGCTTTAGACACACTAGATACACTCTTTAAAATTTAAAATAAAATAATTTTTTATTCCAAGAACTATGCAGCCATTAGTACTCTTGCAGAAGTGTTGTAGGAAGTCAAATGAACACGAAAATTTCCCAAAGAAACTAAGCATCCAATGGGCACAGAAATAAACGCCTACTTTTTTTTTTCCTAGAGAGGATTTACTTAGGCTTAAAATACTTTACATAGAAATTACTTTTTATTATGATTTATTTGTTGTGCTAGTGGCTTCTTGCATAAAACTGAGAATACAATCTACTCATTATAATAAATATTGATGTATTTCCCCAACTGCGAAGGCAAGCTACCACTTATACCATTATATATGCCTCCTGTTTCATTTCATTTTTAATAAAAGCATCGTTTGAATATGCTTGACTTTTTTTCACTGTCTGACCATCATTTCAAACAATCATAATCAGACTTGTAATTTACAAATAAGTTTTGCTTCATAATATGTTATTTCAGAGTGTAGGTAGGGAAACTCAGGGGCTAGCAAGGACAAGAAACTGAGGTAACATCATTTATCTGGATGTGTGTGTGTTAATACTCTATTTTGCTTCAATCAAATGTCTTTTGATTTAGGTCAAATCAATGGTTCTTGATCCATAAGCAAGGTTTTAGACACTTTTGTGAAAATAACATTCATTGGAGGGGGCTTAGTTCTACTGTGTTAGGAATCACAAGTGGCAGCTGTTATATGGTGCTGCTTGGATGGAGAGTAGGCAGGATCCGTCCTCTATAAAGGTTTTAAGAAGTCTTTCATTACTGTTTTCCTCTGGCTATGCACAGGCTTGAGATCTATTCATGCTAAGATCTGCTGCTTATGCAGGTTCTCCGTGGCTTGATTCACATTCTCAATCTCCTGATGTCGTCCTCCCTCATGTTTATGACGCACAGCGCCTCCGTCTATCTGAGCACAGTAAAGGAAATGGCAAAGAGGAAGTTTTCATCCTGTGAGCTGTCAGTTGGCTGCCTCACTGAAATGTCAGATGGAGAGCATTTTCATGCAGATTTAAATAAATATCATACATGATCATAATTCATAATATACACATTACATTTAATTTAATTTTCTACTTATTCACTTTATATCCCTCTCACTGCCCCCTTTCAGTCACCACCTCACACAATCCTTTCCCCATCCCCTCTCTCTCTCTACTCTGAGCAGATGGGAACCCCGTGGGTATCACCCCACCCTGGTACATCAAGTCTCTGCGAGGCTAGGTTCTTCCTCTTTGTATTAGTCAGGGTTCTCTAGAGTCACAGAACTTATGGATAGTTTCTATATAGTAAAGGAATTTATTGATGACTTACAGTCTGCAGTCCAATTCCCAACAATGGTTCAGTAGTAGCTGTGAATGGAAGTCCAAGGATCTAGCAGTTACTCAGTCCCACATGGCAAGCAGGCGAAGGAACGAGAGCACGACTCCCTTCTTCCAATATCCTTTTTTGGTCTCCAGCAGAAGGTGTGTATCCCAGATTAAAAGTGTGTGCCACCACATCTTTAATCCCAGATGACCTTGAACTCAGAGATCTCCCTGTCTTCAAGATCTCCATACCAATATCCAGGTCAGAAATTTCTATCTCCCAGCCTCCAGATTAGGGTCACTGGTGACCCTTCCGATTCTGGATTGTAGTTTATTCCAAATATAGTCAAGTTGACAACCAGGAATAGCCACTACAATCTCCTACTGAGGCCAGACAAAGCTGTCCATCTAGAAGAACATATTCCACATACAGGCAACAGCTTTTTGTATAGCCCCCACTCCAGTTGTTTGGGATCCAAATGAAAACCAAGCTCCAAATTTGCTACATATGTGCAGGGAGACCTAGGTCCAGCCCATGTTATATTACATTCCTATGATGTATATGACAGGAAAAAGAAGGGGAATAAGTCTAAAACGGGGAACAATGGGAGACACAAGAGAAGACAATGGAATATGCATGTCATAAAAAGAACAAGAAGCTGATGGAGGAGCACAGAAAAGGAGATGAGTAAAGGAAAAGGAACATCTGTATTATGTTGGACCTAGGCCTCCCCGCACATATGGATCAGATGTGTAACTTGGTCTTCATGTGGGTACCAAACAACTGGAATGGGGGCTATACAGAAAGGTGTTGCTTGTATATGGAATATCTTTTTCTAGCTGGGCTGCCTTGTCTGGTCTCAGTGGGAGAGGAAGCACCTAGCCTCTCAGAAATTTGATGTGCCAGGGTGTGGGAGGATACTCAAGGGGGTTCATAGGAGAAAGGTGAGATGGCAGAAGGATTGAGGGAGGGGTGACCAGAAGGGGGAGCAGTGAGCAGGATGTAAAGTGAATACGTAAAAAAATGAAATGTAATGTAATTTATATGTATTAATTTTTTTAAGTGTATGGGTGTTTTGCCTGCATGAATGTCACTGTATTGTCTTTGTTTTGGTGCCTGCAGAAGGCAGAAGAAGGTGTTGGATACCCTATACAGCTACAGATTTTGCGACTATGATGTGGGTGCCAGAAATCAAACCTTGGGCCTCTGGAAGCACAACCAGTACTTTTAACTATGGAGTTATTTTTCCATCTCTAATACATATATATTAAAACCTCCTAATGAAGCCAGTTCATCTGTATACTAGCTAAAATTTAGGATAAAAATCATTTTCTAAATTTGGTTTGAACTAACAAAATTTAAATGTGGTTTACAACTTGCTAGCAATATGTTCATTAAGTAAGGAAGACATGTGTTTCTATTTATTAGCAAATCAGTGTTATGGCTAGTCTTAAACATCAATTTGACACAACCAAGAATTTTCTGATAAATAAATCTCATTTGAGGAATTGTTTGGATAAGATTGGCCTGTGGTCATGGCTTTGGGGGAATGTCTTGATTGTTAATTGGTGTAGGATGATCCAGTCCACTATAGGTAACACTTTTCCCTGGGAAAGACATCCTGAACAGTGTAAGAAAGTTAGATGAACATAAGTCTGCCTGGAGAGCAGCATCTTCTGTGGTTCCTGCTATACTTCCTTAGCTATGAAGTAAACCTCCCAATGAACCTTAGTTCATTGTTCAGTGGTAATGTTATGTAGAATAGTAGGGAGGACAGGCTTCAAGTTTGCCCCTTGATGATGGACTGTTACTTAGCATTGTAAGCCAAATAAACTCTTTGCTCCTCTAAGTTACTTGATCAGAGCATTTTATCACAGCAACAGGAATGAAACTAGAACAACCAGCTACTTTAAAGGAGAACTCTTATCAAGTAGTATGTAGTATTTATGTTCATACAAGTAGGATTTTTAATTTGACTGGCAATGTATTAATATTAATATTTAATATATTAAAGAGTATATGTAATATTTATGATAACTGTTGCATTCTTTATATAAATTATTTACTATCTAGGTTTCACTAAAATTTTGCTACTTGCTTCTTGGTTAGGATGATGCTATTTAAAACATGTGATTTGTTTGTGGCCTCATTGTCTACATATAGGCTATATGTTGTTACTCTTTAAAGGGAAGTAGAGTATTTTAGGTGCAAACTCTTCCAATGCTAATTAGAAGGCCTAGGTTGCTTGAATCTATGTGTTTTAAAGAGAAAAATAATAACTCATGTCATAAGTGGTTTGTATGGGATTTTTTTCTAACCTTGCAGAGTTGGAGAAATCTCTCAGGGCTATAGCAAGACATTCATATGATATAGTGAGACTTTTGTGTTAAATGTGTGGTTTAACAGCTTGTATATGAAGGGATCAAGGAGAAATTCAAGAGTTCCTGGAAATTAAGTGTTACCTGAATCATGTCCCTATAGAAACAAGAGCATGGAGATTTCCTTGTCTCTAGCCAAGGTTAGAAGTGAGAGAAGGTGTCTAGGAAAAATTTAGTTTCCTTGTGTTATATTTCACAGAGCCTCCCCCCCCAACCCCGGCCCCCAGGTAGTTCTCTGATCTTTGGGAAAATCACACATGAAGACATGTGATCCTCTTTTTTATCATTTATGCTCTCCAGTCTCTTGCTTTCCTTTTCCACAGATAATCTATTTTCTCTTTAATCATTTAAGATTTTTTTGATTTGTTTTTCTGTGGATGATTCTCCTTCTGAATTTAGAAAAATGCCTCTTTCAGTATATCCCTTACAGAAAGGTCACTGTGTCATTAGGAATAGTGGTCCCTAAAGGCAATATGCAAAAGACCACAGCTGAAATTATAGAGGCAGGCAGGATATATATTCCTTATGTATACATGTATGTCTTCCTAATGCCCTCTCCATTTTCATGTGATTGTTTAAAAAATTAACTGTATTTTGAGAATTTCATGTAAGTATACTTATTGTTTGATCATACCCATCCCTCAATGTCCCCTTTAACCCTTCCCAGACGTTCCTACCAGATTCCTATCTCAGCTTTGTGTCTTTACTCTTTCTCCTTCTTTTTCACTTCTGGTTCCTTCTATTTTTTGTTTACTAACACACTAAGTTCAAAACATGCTACCTATATGTACATCAATACATAGGGCTTGACACCACCTGGAACATGGCCAACTTAACCAGAATCCAGTCCTTGGAGAAAATGGACTTTTCATTATTAGCAGCCATCAACTGCCAAGAGGTCTTCAGCTAGGGGTGGGATGCTTTGATACCTTCCCCCAGAAGTCTGGAATGGTGACTGGCTTGATCTTGTGCAGCTCTTGTGAAAGTAACTCTTAGTGCTTTCAGTTCTTTAGTGCAGTGGTCCTCTCATGCACAGGAGACATGGTCTCAAGGCACTCTTCTTTAATGTCTGGGTCTCAGTTTATACCTCCTCTCTATTGAGGCTCCCTAAATCTTCAGAGGAGTGGACAGAATATAGATGCTGTGATTCCTACATAGGACACTGCAGAGGAACTTTCTTAAATAATGCTGTATTCTAATCTATCTTTCATGACTCCCAGAGAAAGATGTAGACATTAGCTAGTGGATTGAGTAGTTAAACAGCAAAGGGCAGGAAGTGGGCTGTAAATAGAAATTTGCTATAAATAGGCTGTAAATTAATTAAATTGTAATTAATTAATTAATTAAATTGTAATTAAATTGGCTGTAAATAGAAATTTTATCGTAATTTTATGTAGAAAGGTCCACTTTCAGTTATTTCTCTCTTGTTTCTTTATAGGGTTTCCCAAGGGATTTGCTACAATGGGAACAGAACTTCTCCAGCTTCTGAGATGTGGTAAAATGAGGCCATGGCCCTAGAGGTAGAAACAAGGGAAGAGTACCTATGTGGGCTTTTTGCCTGGGGCAGGTTATGAGTTAGAGGCAAAAGAGCAGGTAGGGTTCCTCCCCCCAGCTTTCAATAGGTTTAGAGAAATGACTCCTCGGTGGGTGATAATAAATAATTTGTTTGCCTTCATATCATCTTTGCTATACATACCCTTTGGCAGTTTGCTGATATGGATAGGACTGTGGATGACAGTGTCATAGGACTGTGGAGTTAGAGTTTCGCTATTAGTTTTTAGAAAATTTCATTAGCCAAGAATATCATAGAGAAAAGGTATATATTATTGTACACAGCAATAGAGTAAAATTTCTTGGTTTTTTGAATGAATTATTACCCCAGGGGACATGTGTTTGACCTGACATGTTAGATAACAAGACAAAATGAAAGCAGCAGTAAAAATCAAAGTGATCTGTAGAAAATCAGTTACCAGTATTAAAAGATGTTCTCCTGTTCCTGGTCCCAACAGCCAACATGAACTCTCTGCTCTTTAATTTTTAAATTACAGTTTTATTTGGGTTACATTATAACTTTGTCTTGGCTCCCAGAGTTTCAGTGCCACTCAAATGCAAAGTAGGTTTTAATTCCTGATATGCTGCTCATACCACAGAAAGAAAAGCTTCCTGCTGCTTCTCCCTAGCATCACCATAACTGTGGGTATGCCTGTTCAGAGAACTCTCATCAAGGGATGGTACAACCCAAATTTACTTGAATTAAATATTTAAAATGCTGATCTTTTTATAATAAAGCAACTTAAATTATCCCACATCTGTCTTAGAGCTGAATGGCCGTCTTTTCCAATCTGGTTTAAATAAAATCATGTGATAGATTTTAAATCAGATAGTGAGAAACTTAGAACATTAAAGAGAGATTAATAAATCATTGGAAAATTTACTGTGCTAGAAAATAAAACCACCAAGCAATAGATATCACATGGGCCAGATCTAGAAGCACATCAGGGATAAATTCAGGGGGTTGATGCCTTCAGTACAATTCATCAAGGTTAATAGAGGAGAGGCAAAGCTGAATTTGAGTTAACAGAGAAAATCCCCCATGAAAACACTGCTAATTCTGGTTTTGCATTTGGGATACCTTAAAAAGCCAGACATCCAGCAGGGTCAGATCCTCATTCTTTCTCACTCTTTCTTTTTTAATGATCATGTAGCATGTGATGGGATAGACTTCCAAAAGAGCCTTTTAAAAAATAACTATTTTATTTATTTACATTCCAAATGTTGCCCCCTTCTGATCCCCCTCCAAGAGTTCTTCACTCCATTCCTTCTCCCCTTCCTGTCCGATAGGGTGCTTCCCCCTTCCCCAGGTATCCCCCTCCCCTGGCTTCCCCCTTCCCTGACATCCCCCTTCCCTGGCATCCCTCTTTCCTGGGGCATGACTAGGCACATCCTTTCTTGCAACGTGCCTCCCTCGACCAGAAGAAAGTCACGCCACTACCAGGATCTTCTCAATCAGCTTTATTCTGGAGCACCTTGATAGTAGATTCCCAGGACCTTGGACAGCAGCAGAGCTGCTACTTTTATACTCTCCCAGGGAAGGGGGAAGGGTGTCGTAGTGGTTGCGGATTGGTGCACCAAGATACACCTCATTAGCATATGGCCAGTTCATTGGTGTCACAAGCCACACCTCATTAGCATATTGCCCGTTCAGGAGGGGCTATTGCTTGAGGAGGGCCTGAAGAGAGCTGCGCATGTGCGCTAGGCTCTCTTCCCTGGCAGCCGGCTGATCCCCCACCATCTTGTAATGGTAGGGAGCTGGAGGCTCCCGGAGCCAGAGGCTCCCTGGAGCCCGGAGGCTTCCTGGAGCCCCAGGCTTCCCAGAGCTGGGGTTTCCCAGAGCAACCGCAGCTTCCTACACTTTTCCACTAAGACCAGACAAGGCAGTCCTCTGCTACATATGTGGCAAGGGCCACCAACCATCCCATGTTTGTTCTTTGGTTGGTGGCTTAGTCTCTGGGAGCTCCCAAAGATCCAGGTTAGATCACACTGTTGGTCTTCCTATGAGGTTGCTCCCCTAACTCTTCCATAGGGGAGCTCTACCTCAGTCCAGTGGTTGACTGTATGTATCTGCATCTATCTCTGTCAGCTGTTGATAGAACCTCTTAGAGGACAGCCATGCCAGGATCCTGTCTGCAAGCACAGCAGGGCATCATGCTGTAACAGTGTCAGCATTTTATGCCTGCCTATAGGATGAATCCCAAGTTGGGCTAGTCACTGGGTGGCCTTTCCTTCAGTCTCTGTTCCATTTTTCTTCTGCATTTCTTTTAGACAGAAACAGTTCTGGGTCAAAATTTTGAAGGTAGTATGCTGATCCAATCCCTCCACTGGGGGCCCTGTCTATCTACTGGAGATGGTCTCTTCAGGTACCATTTCCCTACTGGCATTTTGCTAAGGCCATCCTCATTGAGTCCTGGGAGCCTCTCACATTCCAGTTTACTGGGACTTTCTAGAGGTTCCCCTCCCCCTCCTCCTCCCCGCAGAACTTCATATTTCCATTTATTGTCCTGGACCTCTGGCTTCTCTCCTGTCTTTCTGTGCACACCTGTTTCTATCCCCTTTTCCCATCCACCTCCCCTCTTCCACTTAGGTCCCTCTCTCCCTTTGCCCTCCATGATTAGTGGCTATTTGGTTACCCCTTCTAAGAGGGATTGAAGCATCCTCACTTGGGCCTTCCTTCTTGTTAAACCTCTTACAATTTGTAGGTTATATCATGGGTATTCTGTACTTTTTGACCAATATCCACTTTAATCAGTGACTATGTACCATGCATGTCCTTTTAGGTCTGGGTTACCTCACTCAGAATGATATTTTCTGGTTTTATCCATTTGCCTGCAAAATTCATGATGTCCTCATTTTCAAAAGATCATTTTAAAGGTAGGTATGTGGACTTTAGTTTTGGGTGCATAATGGTTTGAATGAGAAATGTCTTCCAAAGCTCAGTCAAGTATTTGAAAGCTTGGTTCATAGTTGGTGGTGCTGATTGGAATGATACTTTGGCCCATTTGGGGGGAATATTATCCCTAGTGGAGGGGCTTGAGAGTTAACAGCACTGTTCTACTTCAGGGTGATACTCTGTTTTATGTTCATGTTTGTGATTAAAGATGTGACCACTCAGATTTCTGCTCCTGTTGTGATGCTTGCCTGTTGGTTCCACAATCTCCTGCCATAATGGATCCTTAACTCTCTGAAACTTAAACTGAAAGGAACTCTTTCAGTAGTTGTTTTCAACCTTCCTAATACTGTGACACTTTAATATAGTTCCTTGCGTTGTGGTGACACCACCCATGAAATTATTTTTCTTGCTACTTTTAATTTTGCTACTTTTATGAATCATAATGTAAACAGGTATGTTTTCTGATGGTCTTTTTGGGGTTGAGACCCACAGATTGAGAAACACTTCTTGTCTCTAAGTTGCCTTGGTCATTATCACAGCTATAGAAAAGTGACTAATACAGGATTATAGGGAGGTTTTGAGTCTAATCATCTATATGGTTGTCACCACGTATTCATAAATACTGCCTTGTGTAAAGTCAGGATAATTACTAAATATTCAGCCTGTCTTTTGTGTATACAGCAAATGCAGGTCTTGTAGAACTCCATTTCTTTCTCATGATCTTTGTCTACTTTGGTATTAACTTGTACTTCAGGAGATATAGGCCTCTAGTGTTGGAATACAACATGGTGCACCAAAGCCAATGACTAACACAATTGAATCTAACCAGATCACCAACATTTGAATAAAATTTCTGCCATCAGGAATCACGTTCATCATTTGTTAATCGTGTTTGTGCCAGGCTAAAAGGAGGATAAGACATTTCCCAAGTGGCCTTGTTGCCTGTTAGGAGTTTGGATAGAAATCCCAAGAGAGTGTTCTATGGCTGTTGTAGGGTTGCTGTGGGAATTTAACTAGCTTGCTGTTCTCTCAGTAGCATAGCAACCATGCCAGGCTGGAGTGTTTCCCAGCAGGCTCAGCAGAACAACATGTTTACTACTGTTCTCTAAAGCACACTGGCTAGGACAGCGTCTGACCAAGGCCGGCCCTGACCAATTATGCTGGAGGAGATGCTAATAACACAGGAGGCAGGCAAACAAGCAGTGCTCTAAGCATCCTTGTTTGCTGCCATGTAAGTGCAAGTGTGTTTAAGGACTGCTCTGATTATTTATATCCACACACATAGAAATGTCCCTGAGGTTATTAAAGATTGCTTTTAAAATGGTTTTGTATCATTTTATTTTAAATTTTTTCAAACACAACATTTTGGTCATTTTTTTTCCCCTCCTCCTTTTTCAGGTTCGCCCACCTCCCTACCCACCCACCCTCATGTTGTTTCCTGCTCTTAAAAAAAAAAAAAAAACAAGCTCCAAAAAGAACAAAAAGAAAAAAATAACCTAGGGAATAAAAATCTAAACAAACAAACAAACTAAAAAAAAAAATCAATGAGACAGAAATATCCAAATGAGACAAAACAAAAAGCCCATGCACAGAAAAAACCTGAAGGCTGTTTTGTGTTGGTCAATTACTCTTGGTCATGGGGCCTGCCTAGGGGTGTGGTTGTTATAACCAGCGATGCTCCATTGAATAAAAATTGTTTTTCCCTTTCCAGCAGGTATCAATTACAAATAGCTTCTTAGTTAGGAGTGGGATTTTGTGCCCACTTCTCCTTCTCAGTGCTGGGATTTTGTTTGGTTTGAACCTGTGGGGGTCTTGTGTCTACTCTCACAATTTCGGTGAGTTCATATGTGTGTTAGTCCTGTCGGGTCTGGAAGGTGCTGTTTTCTTATCTTGGTAAAGTAACATACTAACAAAATGATTTTTTTTTTTGAGACAGGGTTTCTCTGTATAGCCCTAGCTGTCCTGGAACTCACTCTGTAGACCAGGCTGGCCTTGAACTCAGAAATCCTCCTGCCTCTGCCTCCCAAGTGCTGGGATTAAAGGCGTGTGCCACCACCGCCTGGCGCAAAATGATTCCTAATAACATGTTGCTATACCCATAGATCAGGGCCTTGATCACCTATCATTACAGAAGCTTCTTGCAATAGATGGGAACTAACACACAGACCAACAGCTGAACAGTGTAAGGGGAATGAGAGACTTTAAGGCACTCAGATCTAATTGAGATGCTTTCATCAAACTCTCCCCTCAAGGCTCAAGGATCTATGTGGAATAGAAACCAGAAAGTCATGAAAGCCAGAGGAAGACTCCAAGAATATTGCTTTTTATATCACATTTTTTTCTCTTTATTAGATATTTTCTTCATTTACATTTCACATGTTATCCAGAAAATTTCCCTTACCCTCCCTCGTTCCCCACCCTGCTCCCCTACCCACCCCCTCCCACGTAATGGCCCTGGCATTCCCCTGTTCTGGGGCATATAGAGTCTGTATGACCAAGGGGCCTCTCCTCCCAATGATGGCCAACTAGTCCATCTTCTTCCATATATGCAGCTAGAGACTTGAGCGCAGGGGGAACTAGTTAGTTCATGTTATTCTTCCACCTAGAGGGTTGAAGACCCCTTCCGCTCTTTGGGTACTTTCTCTAGCTCCTACCTTGGGAGTCCTGTGTTCCAACTAATAGCTGACTGTGAGCATCCACTTCTGTGTTTACCAGGCACTGGTATAGCCTCCCACAAGACAGCTATATCAGGTCCCTTTCNGATCTTCCTCAATTTCTTTCTTCAGAGACTTGAAGTTCTTGTCATACAAATCTTTCACTTCCTTCGTAAGAGTCACACCAAGATATTTTATACTGTTAGTGACTATTGTGAAGGGTGATGTTTCCCTGATCTCTTTCTCAGTCAGTTCATCCTTTGTATAGAGAAAGGCCATTGATTTGTTTGAGTTGATTCTATATCCTGCTACTGCACTAAAGCTGTGTATCAGGTTTTTATATCACATTTTAATGGAGCACCATTTTTTTGGGGGGGTGCCCTCCCAGGAATGATGGAACATGTACTGCTGAAGGAGAGCTGGTCATCACACTGGGTGCTCGATCCTATAGGTATTGCTTTAATTTGCTTCTTTCCATATGGAATCCTTTTTGAAAACACAGTTGCCCCTTGCAACAAAGGGTTAACATTTGAGTATCATCACCGTTTGCACAGATTCTATGAAACATTTTTCTTGTGGTCTGGGTGATCACATGTTCTCTAGGTGGTGGGGCTGTTTTTGACAGACTGGGACACTTGGGGGTGGCGGGCCTTGAAGGTTGTAGCCTGGCCTGGCCTCCACTTGAGGTTTCTCCATGTCCTGCTCTCACCTGCCAGCCTGATCTATCCCATTCTCTTGTCTTCCTTAGCAGGATGGACTGACTCTTTCTGAACCATGAGCAAAAGGAAACCCTTCCCCCATTAAGTTGTTTGTGTCAGGGTGAAGGGAAGGTTAAGTAATGTAATTTCACTGATAGCAGTTAGCATGCACCGATTCCACAGTAGCATTCTCACTTTGGACAGGAGAAACTGAGGCTCAGGGGAAAGTCAAGGTGATGTGTAAACCCCAGTCTGACACCAAAGCCTCTCCTATAAGCTACACTCTATATCTGCAGGCACTTTGCCTTATCATATACCCAGGACCAACACAAAGTTTGGTGTCTTAATACGTTTTTGTCTTACGATAAATGCATTTGGAGTGATTCACTTCTGCTTGACAAAGCTATTTAGTTAGCCGTTTATAAGACCCAGAGGACATCAAGAGGATATAAAGTACAGTTACTCCAAGTACTTTAGAATTTGTATTTCGATTCTTACCAAAGGTAAGATTTCCAAGAAGCAAGCCCAGAGACGTAGTGTAGAGAGCAGTCTTAAACGGGGACTCCATTCACACATCACCCGTGACAAGGTGGCAAAGGAGAGAAGCAAGGGACATTTTACTGAAGGATCTGAGAGAGGACAGTGGGTAAGGAAAGCAATGGATAAACCTGTGTTGCCTCAGAGGTTAATAGAAAATATCCATGCTTCTCTGAGCATAAAAGATGTAGCAAAGTTGCTTAACAAGGTCACTGGCTCGGGGGAGATTGTTGATCTATGCTCAATCAAATCCCTTCACCTGCAGTGGCCGGTCAAACCCTGCAAATAGAGGCAACCAAATTAGCCACCCGAAATTTAAGTGCCCAGATTCCATTTTCTTAGGATTGTTTGTTACCACTGTCACCACCCAGGAATGACACTTTATAATTGAGGGGACTCAGTAATGCCCAGAGGCCTGTCTGTTGCAAGCCCCAGAGGACACCTATTTATCTCCTTTAGATTCAGGTTACTTGCTGATGGAAGGCATTCATGTCAGCAGAGGAATGAGCTTTGGAGAATTGGAAGGAGTCCAGTAAATGTAAAGTATTCTTTTCTGGAAAAACAAAAAAGAAACAAAAGAAAAAGACTCACGGAAAGAGCAAACATTAGGTTAAGAAAGTGTTCAGTTTCTAGTGCTGTTGTAGAACTTTAGCCTATGGTTTATTTTTGCTTGTTTCCTTTCTTTTAAACTTTTTTGTTGTTGTTATTTGTGAATTTCACATCAAGTATCCCAATCCCATTCATTTCTTTTTGTCAAAAAATTTTTATTACATAGTTTCTTAATTTACATTTCAAATGCTATCCGGAAAGTTCCCTCTCCCCTCCCCCCACCCTGCTCCCCTGCCCACCCACTCCCACTTCTTGGCCCTGGAGTTCCCCTGTATTGGGGCATATAAAGTTTGCATGACCAAGGGGCCTCTCTTCCCAATGATGGCCGACTAGGCCATCTTCTACTACATATGCAGCTAGAGCTCTGGGGTTCTGGTTAGTTCATATTGTTGTTTCTCTTATAGGATTGCAGACCCCTTCAGCTCCTGTGGTACTTTCTCTAGCTTCTCCATTGGGATCCCTGTTTTCCATCCTATATATGACTGTGAGCATCCACTTCTGTATTTGCCAGGCACTGGCATAGCCTCATAAAAGACAGCTATATCAGGGTCCCTTCAGCAAACTCTTGCTGTCCTATGCAATAGTGTCTGAGTTTGGTGACTGATTATGGGATGGATCCCCTGGAGGGGTAGTCTCTGGATAGTCCATCCTTTCATGTTAGCTCCAAACTTTGTCTCTGTAACTCTTTTCATGGGTATTTTGTTTCCTATTCAAAGGAGGAATGAACTATCCACATGCTGGTCTTCCTTCTTGATTTTCTTGTGTTTTGCAAATTGTATCTTGGGTATTCTAAGTTTCTGGGCTAATATCCACTCATTTCCCCTCCCCTTGTACTTGCCTGCTACCCTTGCAACCCCCTGCCCCCAACAGAGAAAAAAAATCCCTTGTGGAAGCTGTAGTGTGTAGTGGTATGTCTCACAGTATACCTTTTTCTTATACTTTGATGCAAGTTCATTACAATGACTTGTGGATCTTGTATTAGGCCTCTGGTTTCTGCAACTGTATCAATACTGGAACCTCACTGGGCCTCCTCTTGGCTATTTTGTTGTTGCTCTGTGTCATGGAGATCCTATAGTTTTGGATGTGTAGGACTGGCCCTGTTATGTTCTCTAGCAGTTTGTCAATGGGGTAGATGTTGGGGTGGGCCAATTCAAAGCCCTGTAAAGGCCGGAGAGGTGTGTCTGAGCTGGTCAGCCCAGTGGCTCTCCTGCTCTCCTGCTGTCAGAGCTGACTTACCAGCAACCCTCACTACAAGGGTCAGCTCTGCCTAGCTGAGGCTCAGGGCCCACTCTCTAGAGTGTTGCAGTCAGTGAGGGACATAGCCAGTTCTCCCACTCTCATCACTGCAGGGCCAGTGATCCCATCTGTCATAGATGTCAAGGGACACGGGAGGGGAGGGGTGCATCCAGACAAGAGGCAGGGCTGGCTCTCCTGTGCTCATACCCACATCCAGGGCCAGCTCTATGTGCTGTCCACACAAGGCAGCAAGAAACTAGGATTGGGGAAGGCACCTCTCCCCATCTTCACTCTCTCTCCCCACCCCCAGCCTCCCCTTTTCTCTCCTTCCTATCTCTTCTATCCCTTTTCTCTCCAAGGTTAATGCACTGCAGACAAAGTTGCAGGACAAGCTCTCCCAATTTCACATAGCCCTTGAGCAGGGCTGGCTCACTTCACAACCCCCATATCTAAGGCTTTACTTTGCTGCCCAGGTGAAATGTGGATTGGCCCATGTTTTGAACAAAACATTTTACCTTTCTACTCGGAGAAACTAGAGAAAGAAATGGGTCAGAGCAGTAGAGATGGAAATAATTCCAGTTCAAAGTGATACTGGATTACTGGAGGTCAGCCTTCTGGACATTTGAGACTCTTGAACCTTATTGAACAAAGTATAGGGAACTGTTTTGTAGTGCCTGCCTGACTGAATATGATAACATAGCCAAGGTGTTCAGCTGAGCTGGAGTCAAACATTGTTTGTTTTTTGTTTTTTGTTTTATTTGTTGTTGGATAGATCTATCGATGTCATGTTGCTACAGAAGCTGATGTTTTCAGCTTCGTTTGTCTCTTTATAAGGAACTGTACAGACACACATGAATTGTTATGGGAAAAAAAAAAACAGTTTACTAAGGGAAAGGCCCACAGGAGTGAGTGTTCAGGTGTGCCTAACATTATCTGTGGCTGGGCTCTAAGAGAATAAGAGGGGATAAAGGAGGTCCCTGGTGACTTTTTAAGGGTTGTTATCTTAATAATCACTTCTCCCATGGTTGTCATAATGTACCAGTTTTTTCAGAGCATGCTGTCTTGATTGATAGAAGCTGTTATACTGAAGAATGTCAATCTTTTCCTGCTGCTGTCTTTTATATTCTAGTCCATGGAACTTCCTCTTCCAACTATCCCTTGTCTCCTTCCTGTCTGAAATTATAAAAGTAAAATTATTCAACAATCGTTACCACTTTCTTGACTGAAATTTTGGCTTTCACCAAAAATTGAGACTATTTTGATCTCAACTCTGGCCACTTGCTATACAAACTAGCTCAATTCATTGCTTAGATATGAACCACATCTTTATTTCTTGGAATTTTTCTGCTCATCCACTTTTTTTATCTTCTTATTTTTTTCAAAGAAATACCTGAAAGTCTTAAGCTCAAAACCTCAGTTAACAGTTTCATGTATTAAAAAGGATTTTGATCACGAAGTTTAGTCTTTTCTCTGTATACAATATATATTTTTTCCTTTTCTATTTTGTATTTGATTTTTGTCTCCTGAGATGGCTGCAGCCCCAACTGTGGTTGTAAACTTTGTACTATCTCAAAAGCTATGGTTTCCAGAAAGTTTTCTGATTTTTTTTTTCTCAAGCAAGTGGAATTTCTTTCCTTTGTAGTTCTTCATTACTTAGCCCACTCCTATGGTGATTAGCCTTAGTTCTTACTCTTACTCTACATTTATCTAGCCCCGATTATTTCTAAATTTATCTTATCTTCTAATTAGTTTATATGTAACACACAATCCTGGATTATGTTTTGTCTTTGCCTTGCTCATAGAAATATCTCAGGGTAATGCCTTGTATTGAGTTGAACTGAGCTTTTGCTAGAAAAGCCTAATCAATTCTTCCTAAACCTCTACTTGTTTAGTCCTTGCTTGGAAAACAGTGATGACCATTAAAGATTAACCAGCACTTGTAAGACTTTGAAATGATATTTGAAATACTCATGTCTGTTGAGTTGATAAGAAGTAGGCCAATGGGAGTGAGTTCTGTATTGCCTGGATTTCTTAAAGACTCAATGACACAAAATAATGACACCGAGTGTTTTATCTCCTCAGCTGTCCAGTGCTGAGATCCTGTCTGTTGTCATGCAGGATCTTCGGGAGCTGTCCAAAGCAATTGAATTTAAGACAAGGCAGAAAAAAAAATTATATATAGACCAGATGCCATTATGGAGGATAGCCAACTCTCTGTGCGTCTTGCAAAGACAGCTGGTCATATGTAGGTGAGTGCATATCTGTTTTCATGAGGGAAAAAAGGTGTTTAAATATTCTCCTGGTGATGTTAGAACTTGTATAGTTTTTCAGCTCCATGCAGCTTTGAGATGTCTTAATAGTTATTTTATAAGCATAATACCTTTTAACTTCTGTGATAATAATTTACCCCATTGCAAAAATTTCAAGTAGTGTTATTGACTTAAAAATATATAATAGTGTTAGAACAACATGTCTCAAATGGCTTAAGAAATGTTCTTTTTAAGGCTTCTTTTAGAACCACTGTATGGGGTCTGTATCTAGATCATGTGATAGTCATTTCAGGTGGGTGTGGTGGTGCAAGTGTGCTACCCCAGCACTGGAGAAGGGTAGGCATGAGGATTAGGAGTTCACGGCTATCTTCAGCCACCTAGTGAGCTGGATGCCATTCTTAGCTGTTTGACTTCAAGGCAAGCCTGAACCATGTCTCATAAAAATATTAATAAAAAAAGGAAGGAAAAGGAAAATTCATAATTGGTAATGCTTCAATGTATAAGAAATCTTTGTTTTCCTTTTCTTATGAGAAAATGAAATTTTCTTCATGTATTGGCTATTCCAAATTGATTAATAGGAAACATTTAAAAGGTAGTATATAACATTATAAAGATTGTTTATCAGAAGATCAGACAGCTGAGAGAAATGTGAACAGCAGATGCCCAGCTCCTGAGATTTCAGAGTAGAGCAAGGAATCTCTCAAGATCTGGTCTAGAGATAATCTGTATTATATTCTGGCAAATAGTCTGACTTCATTCTACCAGTGTCCAGAGAATTGGAGTGAGGCTAGATTAAAAAATAGTGTACTAATTCAGAGGGGGAAATTTGGAGATAGTACAGCATTCAGGTTGTGAAATGGCTACTGTTCACTGCTCTCCTTCAGACCCAGATTGAGATAAAGCAGAAAGATGATAAATATGAAGGTGACAAGGAAGTAATGTGAGAAAATGTAAAGTTGTGGCTCAATAAAGGACAGTAAAATCAGCTATAACTATTAAAGAAATAAATACCATTGAAGAGAAACATTTACCATGTACCAGGATAACAGGAAAGGTGCCATGACCAGAGAGCAGGAATACCACATATTGGTGGTTCCAACTTGTGAAAATGTAAATTCACTTGACAAGAAAAAGTCTGAGCTTTCAAAATGTTCCTTGACAAAACCCAGTTACTTAAGGCATTGTCTTTCTGGGTTCAGCGCATAGCAGTCTAAGAGATTCAGGCAACATTTTCAGCTAGCAACAGAATCTGGAAGAGCTGCCCACATAGTACTGGTTTTATAAGCATATGATGCAAACGAGAGGGGATCACAGAGTTTGGTGCCATGATTTTGAGGCCAAGACTTGTTTGGCAAGGTTGGGGTCACTGCAGAGATAACCTGAGAGAAAAGTGAATGAAGCTTGGAGGTGAAGTCTAAAGTTGTAATGGAGACTCCAGGATGTTGGGGATTCTAGAACCATGAAACATACATTAAGAGAGCTGTAGGCATAGAGTGGAACTGCCCTATGAGACTGGCTGTGTGTTGCAGGTGGAAGAACTAGATGGTGGAGCTCCATTGGAGCTCCAGATACATAAATGGAGTTGTAGAATGAAACATTTGCCTTTCTGGGTGCCTATCTTTCTTTGTGGTGATTTTTATATGTGGGTCTGATTCCTTCCTGTTGGAATGTAAAGGTTTTATTTGTATCATTGTGTTTTGGAATATATGATACATATTACTAATTATTTTTATTTTATAGAAGACATGGTGTCTTAGTTAGAAATTTGCTGCAGCAAAGCACCATGACCAAAAATAAAAAGCAAGTTGCGGAAGAAAGGTGTTGCCCAACATATTCATCTGAACTCAACTAACCTGAGATAAAAATTCACTGCCCCCCCAACCACTTAATGGGGCTTGGGTAGTAATATAAGCTATAGCAGTATGGATTTGAAGCTGACTGGGTTTGAGGGACCTACAGAGAATGGGAGAGAGGCATCTATTCCTGAGAGAGCCTTTCTGTGTTTGCTTCCATGTATCCTTCACTCTCCACCCTGCCTTCCCCACCCCAAACAGGGTCACAGACAACTTGGGTGTTTTTACACTCAGCGTCTCCCTGTGAATAAAGAATCAGAAAACAAAGGTACAAAGGGCTCCAGACCAAATAATTCATTGATATAAAGAGAGAAATATAACCTTTTGATACTTAAAGATGGGAAATTTTGCCTGCAGTTGGGAACTAGATAGGGAATATTTGTCACTGACTCCAAGTAGAAAGAGCAGTGATAATTGCCTGCTACGAACAGGTATTAATTAATAGAAATCTGTGGCTCCAGGTAGAGAGTATAACAGATAGATATTATAATAGGTATTAATTAAATAAATGTCTGTGGCTCCAGGTAGAGCACACAACAGATAGATGGCATAACAGGATGGCTGCTCTAGGCAGAGAGTTTAACAATTAAAAACTATCTGTTTCCTATAGGCAGATATTAGTGGAAGTTCGAATTAATTGCTTTAAAGATGGTATAAAGATACATTGCCCTAATAAATCTTACAGGATATTCATATTCTGTCTAATGTAGGCTCCACGGGAATTTTGGGTTTAAATCCTGGTTTGATAACCTGCCATTTATAAGCAGGTATAGATAGAAGTGTGAATCAATTGTTTTAAAGATGGTATAATAAAGTCTGCAGGAGACTCATATTCTCTAATGTGGACTCTATGGAAATTTTTGGTTAATATCCTGACATGACAAATTAGAAAGGCCTAAATAGACTAAAATGTGTGTGATTTTGAGTTTTGTGGTTGTTTTATTGTTCCTTTGGGACAGAGAGCAAGCTACAGGTTTTCCTGGTTACCAGCTGAAGGATATGCTGATTTGGGGAAAAAGTTTTGTCTTTGTGTTTTTGGAAAAGGTGATTAAGGTATTTACACCTTCCAGAGTTAAATATGGATCAGATTTGATAAAGGAAGACTACCTGAAGAACTAGATTTCAGAAAATCAAACAAAAACATTATCTTGATGATACTAAAATTTTATTTTCAGATTTATATATTAGAGAATATACAGCCTTGGTAAATTTCATCATCAAACATGCTGAACTGACCTGCCTGAACTCCTGATGTCTTTATTTTCTATCTGAATCCCTTCAGGACAAAGACATCAGAGACAAACGTTGGTGTGGTCTTCTTAAGGCCAACTAACTCCCCATTTTTCTTACCCTTCCCCCTCCCTTCAAAAGTATCTCAATGCCAATATTTAGCTTGAAGAAGTTATGAAGAATCGTCATCCCAGTTCCCTAGGCTTTGGGGCTGGGGGTGGTTATTATAGATTCTCTTTTTTCCCCCAATTTTTTATTAGATATTTTCTTCATTTACATTTCAAATGCTATCCTGAAAGTCCCCTATACCCTCCCCCACCCCTCGCTCTGCTCCCCTACCCACACACTCCTACTTCTTGGTCCTGGCGTTCCCCTGTACTGGGACATATAAAGTTTGCAAGACCAAGGGGCCTCTCTTCCCAATGATGGCCAACTAGGCCATCTTCTGCTACATATGCAGCTAGAGACACAAGCTCTGGGGGTACTGATTAGTTCATATTGTTGTTCCACCTATAGGATTGCAGACCCCTTCAGCTCCTTGGGTACTTTCTCTAGCTCCTGTATTTCTAGGGGATGTAGGAATGATCATAATTGGAACAGGGAGGAGTATCTGGAATTGATTGTATAGCCATAATCTCATTTGTTATAAGTGTCTTTAATTGTTACTAAGCTTAAGTCATAATTTCTTAAGTGGTACATGATTTGATGCATAGTCAAAGATTTTCATTGATATAAATTTCTTCTATTTATACTAAAATTTTGAAGTTCAGGGCTTAGACTCAGTCCTTCTTTTTCTGTTATTATAAACAAATTTGAGATGTTTAAGCCTGCAAGTTAAGGGCCAAATAGGAAATTCATGGCTCTGAGTTCATTGTTAGGGTGTTTTCAGTTATTTTAATTAGAAATGGCTGAGAATGGGTAACAGAGAACATTCCAGATTACATCACATAGATAGTTGGTTTTCAAAACGTCAGAAGTCCACAGAATGTGACATTTACTGTCATTTATTCACTTGTTGTTGAGATAAGTCTGCTCCTGACAGCATTCCCTTTCTTGGATTCAAATAACAAATTAAGCATCAATTGGAGTTGTTACAGTTGTGGCAAGAGAGCCACAAGGCAAGAATTGACTCATTTCATCTGCAGAAAAAATATTGTCCAGAAAAAGGACACAGTATACAGAATAGTCAGTTGATAATCTCTGCCAAGACAGGGTAATACCGAAGCCCTTCAAAATTCTGAATTACAAAGGTCTGTCAGACGACTCTGGGCTAGAACTAAAGACTGATGCTCCTAATCTTTTAAGTATAAGGGACTGCCCAAGTGAGCATCAAGAAAACAAATAACCCACAGAGGCTAGCCTACTGCCACATGGTGCAGGAGGGTGAAAGACACCCTGAGGCCCACCACCCGATGATCTGCCTGCAGCAGGAGCCACTACAATGTGCAAATGTGTAGCAGAGACATGGGAGAGAAAGAAAAGCAGAATGGTTTGACTACTATGAAGAGAAATAGAACTGGAGATGTGAAAGTGGAGAGGAGTAGCCTGATATGAGTAGCCTGTCCTACTACCTGAGGCCATGGAGAATTCTCAGTCTGTGCTGCCACTGAGGGCCATGTCTGAGTCCATGATCATGCAGCAGCAGGGGTCTTTCTTAATGTCCATGCCTCATATTGCCACTACAGGCCAGGCAGATCTCCCTGGTCTTCTCCCTGGGACCATGTTGATGTTTAAAGACTGTGCAGAGCTGGCCTTAATCCAGACTCACTGCAGTACTCAGCATAGCAGGCACCATTCCTCACCAACTGCAGCATTTGGGAAAATGGGCCCTGAAACTTGCCTGAATAACATAGTAGTGTGGCCCTGGGGTGAAGGCATTAGTGAGCATAGGAGAGCTAGCACTGTCTCTTGTCTGCCCTGTGTTGGTGTCGGTGAGGAAGACATACTCTCCTCACTCCTCACCCTTCTGCTGCATGTGGCAGGTATGAGAGCTATCCCTGGCCCTCACTGGCTGCACTACTCAGGAAAGTGGGCCCCACACCTCACGTGGGCAGTACGGTAGAGCTGAGCCTGGTGGCATGAACATTGGTAAGCTGAATCCAAAGTCTTGAAAGCAGGAAAGTCGGCCCAGCACTTGGCCTGCTATGGCATTGGGTGAGCTAGCCAGGATAGTTCTGGAGAGCTAGAGCTTGGTGATGTGAGTTAGGAAGAGCTAGCAGGGAGGCCAGCTTAGCTACCACATAATAGCTATGGTATGTATTCAGAAGACCTGGTTCAGACCCATACAGGCCCTGTGCTTGCTACTTAAATCTCAGTGAGCTCATGTGTCCTTTTCTTAGTTGATTCATCAGGCCTTGTAATTGTGGTGTCCTCCATTCCCTCTAGATCTTACAATCTTTCAACCACCTCTTCTTTGGGTTCCTTGATCTCAGAGAGGAGGAATTTGAGGGAGACCTCTCATTTAGATTTTCTCTCCATGTAACGTTTGGCTGTGGGTCCCTTCATCTCTTTCCATCTATTGCTAGAGGAAACTTCTCTAATGATGACTGGATAAGGCATTGATCTATGAGTATAGCAGAATACCAATGAAGGTGTCATTTATTAATACTTTTTGTTTTCAGACTAGTAGATTTACTGTGGGTCTCTGGATTATCTATCTAGTTTCTGGTTCTTGGTTACCCAACCAGTGTCAACATGGGTTTCTTCTCTTGGAGAAATCAGACATTGGTTGGCTACTCCCACAAGTTTGGTGCTACCATTGCCCTAGCATATTTTGCAGAAGAGAGTGTAGGTCAACTTTTTTTGTTTTGTTTTGTTTTGTTTTGTTTTGTTTTGTTTTGTTTTGTTTTGTTGTTTTTGCTAGGATGCTGTTAACATTTCTTTTTTGGTAATCTGAAGGGTACTTTCCACTATAAAATAGAGTAAAACTTAAGATAACGACTCCATGTAGGTAGCAACTCAACTACTCTATGTTCAATGAGCTGTGGGTGTTGTCCTTGCCAAAATGTGTCCTGTTGTCAATTTGTGGAGAGCAACTTTGCCTTAGTAATAGCCTGGCTTGTTTGGCTATTTTCCATGGGACCCATTTGCTCAACAAATCAAATGAATGCAACCCAATCCAGCCAATAGAAGCCTTACCTGCCTACAAAAGATGGCCAGTTGAAACTCCATATTCCCCATTAATAGGAGCCCTTGTGAGGATTACCTTCAGACATTCCAGGAAGTTTCCACTGCACTAGGTTTCCACACCACCTCCTAAATGCTTCCCAATTTCAGATGTTTCTCCATGCACTCTCTCCTTCCACCCCATGTTCTTTCCCATCTGATCATCCTACTCCTGCTTTCCTTTTCCCCAATCTCCTAGTAACATCTATTCTATTTGTCCTTCCCATGGAAATCCATGCATGCCATCTAGACACTTGGTCTTTGCCTAACCTCTCCAGGTCTATGGATGGTTGCTTGGTTATCATTAACTTAACAGCTAATATCCATAAATGAACATAAATATTTATAAATGAAGATGTGCTGTATTTACCTTTCTGGGTTTGGTTTACTTCACTCAGGATGATTTTTTTCTAGTTTTATCCATTTGTCTGTAAATTTCATGATGTACTTTTAAAAAAAATAGCTGAGTAATTCTCCATTGTATAAATGTACCACATTTTTTCAAATCCATTTTTCAGTTGAGGAACATCTAAGTTGTTGAAGTTTCTGCCTATTACAAATAAAGCCACAATGACATGGTTGAACAGGTGTCTTTGTGGTAGGATGGAGTGTCCTTTGGACATATGTCCATGGTAGAATAGCTGGATCTTGAGGTAGATTGATTCATAACTTTCTGAGCAACCACCAAATTAATTTCCATAGTGGTTGTGCAAGTTTGGGTTCCCACCAGCAAAGGAGGAGTGTTCCCCTTGCTTCTCATCCTCACGAGCTTGAGCTGTCATTTGAATTTTTGATAGTAGTCATTCTGACAGTTGAAATCTCAAAGTAATTTTGATTTGTTTGCATTTTTCTGATGGCTCAAGATGTTGAACATTTCTTTAAGTATTTCTTGGTAAGTTGAGATTATCCTATTGAGTATTTTATGTTTAGGTCTGTACCCCAATTTTAATTGGATTATTTGTTCTTTTCATAACTAGTTTCTTGATTTCTTTATGTATTTTCAATATTAGACTTCAGTTAGATGTGGAGTTGGTAATAGTATTTTCTAATTCTGTAGGCTGCCATATTGTCCAATTAATGGTGTCCTTTACTTTAAAGATGATTTTCAGTTTCTTGAGTTCCCATTTATTAATTGATTATCTTACTGCATGTGCTATGGTGTCCTGTTCATAAAGTCATCTCCTGCACTAATGAGTTCAAGGATATTCTCTATTTCCCCTTCTATCAGGTTAAGTGTAACTAGTTTTACGTTGAAGTATTTGATTCACTTGGACTCGAGCTTTGTGCAGGATGACAAATATAGATCTCTGCATTCTTCTACATGCAGATATCCAGTTTGACCAGCACCATTTGCTGAAGATGGCTTCTTTTTTCCAATATGTATTTCTGGCTTCTTTTTAATAATCCAAGTGTCCATATGTGTATGGATTTATATGTAGGTCTTCAATTTAATTCCACTGATCAACATTGTCTTTATGCCAATACCATATGGTTTTTATTACTTTAGTTTTGTAGTACAAATTGAAATAAAAAAATGGTGAGAATTCTAACAGATTTTTGTTTTTCATTGCATATGATTGTTTTAGTTATTCTCTTTTTTGTTTGATTTTTTGTTTTTGTTTTTTGGGTTTTTTGTTTGTTTGTTTTCATCTGAAATTGAGAACTATATTGCCAAAATCTGTAAAGAATTGTGTTGAAATTTTGATGAGGATTTCATTAAGCTATACATTGCTTTTGGTAGGAGCACCAGTTTTACTCTGTTAATCCTATCAATCCATGGACATGGTAGATGTTTCTACCATCTGATATCTTATTCAGTTTTGTTTCTTCAAAGACTTTTGGCTTTTTATCAGATAAGTCTTTCTCTTGCTTGGTTAGAATTACCCCAAGATATTTTATATATTTGAAGCTATTGGGAAAGGTGTTGCTTCCTTGATTTCTTTTTCAGCCCATTTGTCATTTGTATATAGGAAGGCTACTGATTTTTTGAAGTTAATCTTGTATTCATCCACTTTTGCTGAAAGTGTTTATTAGCTGTAAGAGATCCTAGGTGAATTTTTTTTTTTTTTTTTTGGTTTTTCAAGACAGGGTTTCTCTGTATAGCCCTGGCTGTCCTGGAGCTCACTTTGTAGACCAGGCTGGCCTCGAACTCAGAAATCCACCTGCCTCTGCCTCCCAAGTGCTAAGATTAAAGGCGTGCGCCACCACGCCTGGCTTGAAATTTTTAAGGTAACCTATATATATTATTATAGTATCTATAAATAATAATGCTTTGACTTCTTCCTTTCTGATTTGTATCCCCTTGATCTCCTTTAGTTGTATTACTACTCTATGACTTCAATTATTATCTTGAATAAAAATGGAGTAGACAAACTTGTCTTGTTCCACATTTTAGTGGAATTGCTTTGAGTTTCTTGCTGTAAATTGACTTTATTATGTTTAGGTATGTGATTAGGTATGTGATTGAAACCATCTGGCCCTGAGCTTTTTTTTTTTTTTTTTTTTTTTTTTTTTTTTTTTTTTTTTTTTTTTTTTTTTTTTTTTTTTTTTTTTTTTTTTTTTTTTTTTTTTTTTTTTTTTTTTGGTGGGAGACTTTTAATGACTGCTTTTAACTTACTATGAGTTATAGGTCCATTTTAATTGTTTATCGGACCTTGATCTAATTTTGATAAATATTACCTATCAAGAAAACTATCTATTTCTTTTAGAATTTCCAATTTGTGGACTACAGGTTTTTAAAGTATGTTGTTAGGGATTTTTTTGGCATCTGTTTTTATGTCCCATTTTTTGTTTCTGATTTTATTAGTGTGGATATTCTTTCTCTGCCTTTTAGTTACTTTGAATTGGGCTTTGTCTATCTTGTTGATTTTCTTTAAGAACCAACTCTTCATTTCATTAATTCTTTGTATTGCTATCTTTGTTTCTATCTTGTTGATTTCAGTCCCAAGTTTGATCATTTCTAGCCTTTTTTTTTTTTTTTCTAGAGCTTTCAGGTATGCTATTAAGTTGCTAGTATGAGATATTCACCCCCCCCCCCTTTTGGTGTTATGATCTCTCCTTTCATTATGTCCCCATATGTTTGGGCATAATGTGTATTCTTTTTAATTGAATTCTAGAAAGTCTTTATTTCTTTATTTCTGTTTTGACCCACTTTTCATTGAGTAGAGAATTGATACATTACCATGTGTTTGTAAGTAGTCTGTTGTTTCTGTTGTTGGTATTTAGTTTTGATCTGTGATGGTCTGATAAGATGGAGGGAGTTATTTCCAATTTATTGTATATGTTAGGATTAGCTTTGTGTTGGAATATGTAGTTAATTTTGGAGAAAGTTCTATTGGGTGTTGAGAAGAAGGCATATTATTTTGTGTTTGGGTGAAATGTTCTGTAGATATGTTAGGTCCATTTGGTTTATAATGTCTACTTGTTCCAGTACTTCTCTGTTTAGTTTTTGTTAGAAAGACCTATCTGTTGGTAAGAGTGGGATACTGAATTCTCCCAATATGAGTGTATGGAGGTCAAGATGTGATTTAAACTTCACTAGTAGTGGGGTTTTTCTTTGTTTTGTTTCGTTTTGTTTGTTTTCCCATGAATTTCGGTCCTTTTGTGTTTTGTGTAAAAATGTTAAGAATTGAAATGTCATCTTAGTGGTTTTTTCTTTGAAGAGTATGAGGTGTGCCTCCCCATTGATTTTGATTAGTTTTTTATTTGAAGTCTATTTTGTTATATCTTAAAATGACTAACCCTGCTTACTTCTTAGGTTCATTTGCTTAGAATATGTTTTTCTAATCCTTTAGTCTGCTGTAATGCCTATCCTTGATGTTGAGGTGTGTTTCTTGGAAGCAGCAAAAGGCTGGATTCTGTTTTCATATCCACCTGTGTCTTTCTATTAGGGAATTGAGACCACTGATATTGAGAGATAGCAATAACTAATTAATGTTGATTCCTGTTATTTGTTGTTGTTTTTGTTTTTCTTGTTGTTGTTGCTGCTGTTGGTCGTGTTGTCTGTGTGGGTGTGTGTGTGTATGAAAAAGTGTGTCTGGTTCCCATCTTTTGGTTTTTCTGATGTGAGATTATTTATTCTTTGTGTTTTCATAGGTGTAATTAACCTCCTTAGGTTAGAGGTATCATTCTAGCACCTTTTGTAGGCTGAATTTGTGGATAAACATTGTTTAAAAGGACTTTATTGTGGAATATCTTAGAAGCTAAGCAATGCCTAGAGTCAAAAAGAGATGGATGAAACTTGGCAGGACCCATTCTGATGGCTTCTTGGGTAAAGTGTGATATGCCAATATTTTGAATTTATAATCTTAAGAACTGCGATTGGTTTCTGCATTTTTAAAACTCCTCAATTTGTGTTAATGGGTTATGGCAGCCTCAGAGAATGAATAGCACTACATCCTTAAGAAACTTCCATTTGGGAAGGGAGAGTCCCGTTATGGCTGCACTTGTGGATAGATGTTGGTCTCAGGCAGCCTTGCATAAAACTGGGCTAGATAACCAATCTTTTTATGCCTCACTTGAAAAAAAAGTATTAATAGTAATTTGTTCGTGGGACTATAATAAGGATTAAGTAGAACAAATATGGACAATGTCCACACAACATAGCAGCTAGATAGTATTATTGTTCCTGTTAAGTGATACAAAAACTTATGGGATGCAATGTTTATTCAGGCTCACTGTTTGAGGGTGCAGTTCATAAGAAAGGCAGTGATAGGAGTGGAAAGATGAGGCAGCGCACTCATTCCTTTACTTGTTCAGAGTACAAAAAATATTGCATGTACTGTCAGGAAACAGAGAAATAAAGAGATGCTTGTGCTTAGCTCTTAATCATTTTATTCAGTACAGGATCCCAGCTCATGGGATGTGGCTAACAAGTATAGTAAAATTTTCCTTACTAGTTAAAGTTCTCTGGAAATACTCTGACAGACACACCCAGAGTTAGGGTCCCATAGTGATTCTAAATCTCATCAAGTTGACAATCAGTGTAATTATTCACTCCTACAGTGATTATAACCCCTTCCCACCAATCTTCCTCCAGCCACCTGGAAATTCATTAAAGGCAGCACCACGTCTTAGTCCTTCTCATTTAGCTAACAGATAGACAAAGCCATGCATGTGGTAAGCATTCAATAATGATTGAATTGAATCTACTGTGCCTTGATAGTTTTTAAGACAGAGCCACAGAGTGCACCATGAAAAGGTGATAAGCTGCTTATTGCTTAAGTCTTCTGGGATGCTGATGGGTGTGACAGGACTTACAGATCGGAGCTTATAGAAAACTCTTACAACTTATTCACAGAAGACATAAAAATTGACTGACCCATATGAATTCATTATTTTATCATCCACTTTCTCTTGCTCTAACAAAATACCCAAGACTGGGTAATTTATGAAGCTTATTTGAATCGCCATTCTGTAAACTGTGTAATCTGAAAGCATTTTTAGTACATGGTGAAGGTCTTATTTCTGCATCATACGGTGGACGAATCCACTATCGGCCAAGACAGAGAAGTGTACTTGTGTCTTCTTCAAGCACTAACATGGTCATGTGGTTCACGCACTCATGACCTGAGCTAGAGTTAATTATTTCCCAAAGACCATACCCCCCAAATAACACAAGTACATGAGTTTAAATTAGTTTCCTATATGTGAAAGTTCAGAGGAAACATTCATTGTTTCCTTTTTAAAAAAAAACTCTTCTCTCATATAATGCAACCTGACAGCAGTCTTCCACCCCTCTATTCCTCTCAGTCCTCCCCACCTCCTAACACCCTCAAACCTACTGCTACTCCATTTTCTTTCAGAAAAGAGCAAGCCTCACCAACTGAATCAGATACAATAAGACTAGGCACAAACCCTCATGTTAAGGCTGGACAAAGCAACCAAAAGAGGAAATGAGTTCTAAGAGCAGGCAAAATAGTCAGAGACACCCTATCTCCCATTGTTACAAGTTCTACAAACACCCCAAGCTAAACAGCTACAACAAAAATGCAGAGGACCTCATGAAGACTCATGCAGGCTCTGTGGTTGCTTCAGTCATTGTGAGCCCCTATGAGACCTGCTTACTTGATTCTGTGGGCTGTATTTTCCTGGTGTCTTTGATCTCTCTGGCTCCTACAATCATTCCTCCTCCTATTCCATGAGATTCAAGGGGAAATTTTTAAAGTAATTATTGAACTCTTTGCTTTCAATTTTAAAATCACAGAATTAATATGTGGACTTACATGCACATGACTACATAACTGCTTTTAACAATCTATACTGAAGTTCCCATCTCTATTCCCTGAATATGTTAGTCTTTGTTTTGTGTGATATTTCATGTTTCTGCTACTGCACTCACATCACAGAAGAGTTAATACCTCCTTAACAGTCTACACTATGTACTTTGTCAATAATGTCAGTGTATTATCTATCGCAGTACCTGGAAGGTGCTAAATCACATCGAAGCTAATGAGTCTTTATTGAATAAACCAGGGAACAATTTCTTCAGCAAATTGAACCCTATTGTTTTCAGATGAAAAAAAAAAGAAGATCCAGAGATATGTAGTCATCATTACTTATTTGAAAATTGGGGGTCAGAATACATAAATTCTAGTGCCACATTTCATGCTTACTCCACAAAATTGAAGGGCATATACATTTTTGAGAATAATGAGTTAATATCTGACATCAATTCTAATTCTCAAATAATGGTGTATAGCTCATGCCAAAGTCAATCATTCACCACATCCTATCAATCCATTGAAACTTGGGATACAGAAGAATGATGGAGGCTGGACTAAACTGCTCTCTTTCTATGAGGTTGCCTTCACATTTAACATCATAATTCATGTGCTGAGCTTCCTCAATCTAGGATGCACAGAATGTCAAACATTTTTTATCATAGGCTGCATAATGCAACCAATTTATAGATGGTGCTGGGTATAATACTCTGAGTCTAGTCTCACAGAAGAAAGCCTGTGTCCCAACACTTGATAAAAGCTAATTATACACCTCTTCCAAACCTTTTTTTCACCATGGCAACGAATGACTGTCAGGAGATTTCCAGCTGGACCACTCTTCTCCTTCCCTCAGACAATGTTTGTCAAGAACTGTATTTACCACCAAGATGGAAAGTGTCTTTCTTTCTGCCTTAGGGCTTCTACATATAATTTTGACAGCCTTTACTTTATCAAAGAAATTGTGTCAGCTTAAAAACTGGAGCCTTCTTTACTGTGGTTGAATATCAAATTTTCAATATAGAAGGGTCTCTTTAGTGCCAAATTTAAAAGGGAATTTAAGGCACATTAGGGAAGATGTATACTTTTGAAGGGTTGTTAGTTTTATAATGATCACCATGGCATTCTTTCTGCAAGATCTATGAAGACTGAATTTTCACCAGACACCATTAGTTATTTTAAGACTTGAGGCCAGGCACAAATACCATGTGCATGCTGTAACCACTGGGATGTTAGACACATATACATCTGTGCATGCTGTGACGACTGTTAGTGGTGGCTTTAAGATAACTGCATAATTTGATGAAAATATATCATGAGGAAGTTGGTAAGGACTCACAGAACCCAGCATCTCAGAGGCTGATAAACCTTATATGACAGAGTCAGTGCCACTAGGGTGTGATGGGTCCTTTCAAAACAGCAGTAGACTGTCCTCACAGAAAAGAGCTTTCCACGTCCCTCAGAGTGGCTTTTCTCTTTCTTTTCTTGAAGTAAAGCAGGGGTTCTCTGCCTTGGCTGCACATTAGAAGGAACTGTGGAAGTGAAAAGGAAACTCTGATGTTTGGGCTCTATGCTAGCCCAATTAACTCAGAACGCCTAGGGAGGTGGCCCAGACACGGGGACTTTCAAATGTTTCCCTGTGTCATTCTATTGTACTTTAAAGTCATATCAATACCGGGTTTAACCTGAAGCCACATTAGGGAGCTGACTTAGTCCCCAGAAAGGCATTGAAAATGCAGAAGCATGACCTTCCACTGCCAACAGGCTGCTCAAATGATTATAAATGGCATTCTTTTGCTTCAGTGCCCTCCCTGATCACCATTGCAGACTCCCTCCCCTCGGCATAGTTTTCAAACAACTGCAAGATTGCTAAGTTAACTCAAAGGAAACCAGGGTGAGCAAGTAAGACCAGGGTGAGCATATGAACCTTCTGGTATACCCCGAGTCACCTCTAACCAGAACTGCCTAAGTATGTATTCATGACTAGAGAGAGGTGAAAGGTCAGCACAAAATTCCACTCAGATGAAGTCTTCTTTCATTTGTACAGTTTCTTCAGACTGGTCTAGTCACCAGGGTTAATCTTGCAGCGATGCCTCTGCTTAATTGATTGTACCTTCCCTGCAATTTGATCTCAAAACGGTAAAGGAACAAAGAAAAACTCGAAGCAATCCTAAACCAGTTAATATGGTAAACAAATCTCCATGTGATTAAACCAAGCCCCTCCTCTCAGTCTTAGGTGGAACAACTGGCCCAGTGTGCTCTATGACCATTGACCCTAGGGACCAGTGTCCATTACTCAGACCTTTGAGGTCAATGACCTGAGATGAGAAGTATCTGGGTTGTTCCTTCCTATTTAAGATTCATCATGTGTGCTGCACTGGGTAGACAGGAAGCATGTGTAGCAAAACCTCTATTTGTTCCAGTTGGTTCATTCGTTCCCTACTGGGCCATCTTGTAAGTCAGCCGTTATTAGTAATGACAAAGGGACCCTCTCAAGGTTGGCAGGTATGATGGGTCAGTAACATGCTGACATATCACCTGCAGTAAAAACAATCTCTCAGCTGTGCCCCTGAGATGGAGGGGAAAAAAGGTAAAAACCAGAACCAAAAGATTCTTTACATTATGGACTCTATTGCCTTCAGAAATCTCACTTTCTCTTCTTTTGGAATCTTGAGCAATAGGTTGATTTAATCCCTTGATATCTTCTGCATTTCTGGTTTATAAAATATATAAGCTATTAAAAGATAGGAGAGTGAGGTATATTTTTTGTGGACCTCACTTTTGCAGGTGAAGTCACTGTTGGTAAAATATCATCTACCATGTTGGAAAGGGATGCTGATTAGCAAGCAGGCTCTAGGCAGGCTCATGTTTCAAGCTTGCCTCAGAATATGGCCACTGAATTGAGCAACTCAGAGCCAAACCCTCCAGTTCATCCCTGAGGAATGAAACACAACTGTTTTACAGAGCCACACTTAAAAATAAAATGATTCTCTCTCTCTTTCTCTCTGTTGTTTGTATCTTTGTGTGTGTATATTAGAGACAAGATGGGGACTCTGAGTGTCTTCCTCTGTCACTCTCATTTCTCTTGAAACAGGGAGTTTCACTTGAGCCTAAAGCTCACCAATATTTTGGTTCGGCTGACTGGCCAAGAAGCCCCAGTGTGTTTCCTGTTTCTGTCTCCCAGTGCTGGGGTCATAGGCTCCAGGAACAATGCTTTGTGTAAGTGTTGGGGATCTGAACTCAGGTCACCTCAAGCACTCCTACACAATGAGCCTTCTCCCCAGTTCCAAGGCCCATTCGTGTTTTATATATATATATATATATATATATATATATATATATATATATATATATATATATATATATATATAAATATATATATTTTAGTTTTGCTCTTTCTCAATCTTTCTCTTCTCATCCTGTGATTATATTTTGTTTTAGATTTATTTACTTATTTTATGTATGTGGGTACACTCTTGCTCTCTTCAGACACAACAAAAGAGGGAACTGGATCCCATTACAGATGGTTGTGAGCCATCATGTGGTTGCTATGAGTTGAAATAAGGATCTCTGGAAGAGCAGTCAGTGCTCTTAGCCCCTGAGCCATCTCTCCAGCCCGCCAAGAGCCATACTTTTTAAGTCACCATTTAAATTTAGTACTTGTTGCTTACTGTGTTTACTTTGCTCAATTTTGTATGTTACCAATGACAAACTGTATGCTTTTAAATTTGTCTTTTACATAGTCTACTTCCTATATGTCAAGCACTATGAACTGTTTTTCCAAGCTATTTGAAAAATAAATTTAAATGATGAGGGCCACTGTCGGCATTATAATTCAACCTATTGTGTTTTCTTTTTTGAACGGCTAGGTTTTGTATTCAGTTTCTATTTCCAGCACTAGATTCAACAATAAACTCTCCTTGACAACTCCCGAAAAGAAAATTTAATTTTCTATATCTTTGGATAATAATAGTTTTCTGAAGTAATGTGGATTAAAAGTCAAGGTTCAGGATTCTTGACCTATTATTGAAGAGTTATTAAACATTATTACATCTATAAAATTGCCCAAGACTCTTAATCTGGTAATTATTCATCTGTCAGATAGTAAGTAAGTCACACCTTAGAAACTGTGATTTATCATCGTAGTAGGAATTTGAATATTTTAAAAATGATATGACCTATAATCCCAGGACTCTTTGACTGTTGCCAGAATGTTATTCATTTGAAAATTTACATAAAGAACAATTAGCAGAATATGCCTAATGAATAGTGACTTTGCTTTATGGCCTGAATTCCCTTTTTGTCTTCTTATGAATCTTTTTATATCAGGCCGCTGTAGGGAATAATGGCCAAGGATTTATTGATTTCAAAATGGCAAAGACTCAGCTGTGTCTCAGCCTGTCTCTGTTGTGCCTCACAGTGGGTGACACAACCATTTTTACTGTATTGTTTGAAAAAGACATACTTACTTTTATTCAATGTGTTTTGTTGCATGTATGACAATGAATCAATTATGTGCACTGCCTTGAGAGTCTAGAAGAGGGTGTCAGATCTTTTGGAACCAGAGTTCCAGCCAGTGGTTAGCTACCATGATGGTGCTGGGATCTAAACCTGGGATCCCTGAAAAAACAGCAAGTGTACTTAACCACAGAGCCAGCTCTTCAGTTTCTACCTATTTATTTTTGTGGTCTTCCTCCTGTCCTTACTTCATTTTTAACTCTTGAGATCATAAGAGAGTATAAAACTCATGTCTGGTTAAGGGATAGATATGGGTTCTTAGAACAAATTACTATATTTCTTATTATTTCAACACCAACATGTCATCATACTTTGTTCTCATTGTGTCTTCTTACATTTATTATTAGATGTATTGCTTCCTGTATTTTCTATAATCTTTACTCTCTTCTCCCTCCCCCTCTCTCTGTTACACACACACACAAACACACACACACACACACACACACACCTACATACACATAGCTTCTACTTTCATGATCTACAATCACACACATATAACCACAACTACATACACATAAACAAGTACAATTTTAAATTTAAATTTTAGACAAGCATAGCACATTTGTCTAAGTCTGGCTATTTTGCTTAGCATACATAATAATTTACAGTTTATCCATTTCTCTTTCCTTTTTTTTTTCTGTGTGGCATCATAAAATTCCATTCTGTATAGACATCATATATTTTTTTCTCCATTCATCTGTAGGGAGACATATTAGCTGTTCCCTTTCCTGTGCACATATCTCTGTGGTGTTCTGACCTTTGTGTGTAGAGATGGTTACATGGCAGTTTCCCTTTCAGCATTTTGAGGTGCTTCCATGCTGATTTCTATAGGGACTGCCCATGTTTACATTCCCACCTTCAGTGAATAAGGATTTCTCTTTCCCTATGTCCTCAATAACACTTGCTGTCTTGAGAATAACCCATCCTGACTTTTGTATTCCTTATGGATAAGTACATTAAACTTTTTTCAAGAGTTTATTAGCCATTTGTGTGTCTTCTTTTGGGACCACCTGTTCAGTCT